>JBBPTX010000548.1:0-21256 GCA_038094595.1 Pulveroboletus aff. annulatus
TGGAAGATGTCAATGGTAATTAAAGATAAGGGATCACATCACAGTGATGGGGTGACTGATGTGAGGTCTGTGATGATCACGATGTGTTAAATACGTGTTGTGATCATGGGGCGAAAGGTGAAGAGGTGAAGTGGAGCCCACAGATCTGGAAGGGCCTGTAGATCCCCTGTGTCTAGCACAGTGTCTAGGTCAGGTTTTCCCTTGATAAGATAAGGAAAGCATTCATATGCGCTAAGTAAAGGGTAAAAATATATAGCTGTAACACTACCCCCTGTCTAAGGATCGACTTCTAGGCAATCAAAAGGATGTGTTGAAGGAAGAGTGAGATCTTCACAGTCGTGAAAGCATCGTATAAATGCCGAATGAGACATCTGCAACCTTCTAGGTGCAGAAGGATACTCCCTATGGAAATCGCCAATGGCATCAAGCGCACCTGGTAGAAGATGATTGTTACGATTCACTCACAGGACAAACACTTTTTCTCTTTTATCAATATCGGACTAATACTTTCCGTTTCTCACACTTAACCCATTCTTTCCATGTCGTTCTACGACATTCCACTCATCTTGTAAGCGTGCTTATTCCCCACCGCGCAGGTACTCTTTATCTTCTGATCTTCTCACGCCGTATGCGCCGGCCCTTAACATTTCTCTCTCATGCGTGGTTTTGCCATTGGCTTTCTATTTCTAACGCTGCTTCCCACACTGGCCCTTGACCACTGTGACACGTAACTGTCACGCCTTTACTTTACTATATAAACCCTCCAACAGGGTCGTCTCATTTTCTCCTTAGCTTAGTTCTATCTACGGCTTGTTGCCTAGTTAGCACTAGCAATCCACTTGCCTTTACTCCTCAGTCTTCATTCTACTATTAAGTGAACGCTTCACACTCGGGCCAATCGCCTTCGTGTGTCTATACCCTTGATCCCTTGACCCGCCTGTCAAGCTAGGCAGCAGTTTATCCTTCGACCCGTCAACCCCCTTGACGGAACCTTCGACCCAGCACCCCCACGGCTGGTCTTATGTCATCGTTGATACGAATGACTGAAATCTCGATCCTACTAGGTGTTAGTAGGTCTATGCGCGACCATACCCACGGCCACACGTAACAATGATCTTCTGGTTCCCAAGTTCGATCTGTCTCATCATAGCCTAGCCAATGGACCAGGTATTCAAGGCGACGACCTTTGAATCTACTAGCGATGATCCTTTCTACTTCATATAAGTTATCTCGGTCCTCAGTTACCTGTATAGGGCCAGGAGCGATTACAGGTTGTCCCTGAAGCCTTTCTTTATAAGGCTTGACCTATGATATATTAATGGTTGGATGGATTCGCATAGAGGATGGCAGACAAAGGGTTAATGCATTATCCCCAACTAGTGTGATAATGTCATAAGGCCCTAACCATCGTTCTGTTAACTTGCGACTTGCATGTGGCAACCTTAAGTTATCTGTAGAAAGCCACACTTTGTCTCCAACGTTATAGGGAGGAGTCTCCTTTCTATGTTTATCAGCTTGTGCTTTCATGCACAGCTGAGCTTCTTCTAGATTTAATTTAGTTTGCTCCGTCACATCGTGTAGTGTGGACAGGAACTTGTCGGCAGCTGGTGCCTTGGAGGATGATGCAATGGGTTCTATTCCCATGCACGGAGTGTAGGAACAAGTGACTTCAAATGGAGACTTCTTTGTTGAGGCTTGCCTCTTAGAATTATAACTGAATTGTGCGATGGGCAACCATTGTGCCCATTCGTCTTGGCACTCTGCGCAGAACATCCTTAAATACTGCTGCACATCCCTGATCATTCTTTCTATTTGACCATCTGTTTGTGGGTGATGCGCAGTGGATAGTCGTTGCTTTATATTAAGCTTCTTACATAGCTCTGCCATGACTTGCGAAGCAAACTGTGGCCCCCGATCGGATACGATAGATAATGGAATTCCATGATGCTTGAAGATGTGATGGATGTAGAGACTTGCTATCTCAATGGCGGACGTCATCTTGCGACAAGAGATAAGCACCACTTCTTTTGAGAAGCGATCTACAGCTACTAAGATGCTGTTTGATCTGTTACTTTCTGGTAGATCGGTGACAAAGTCGACCAATATATCCTGCCAGGGTCCACTAGGGACTTCTAAAGGTTGCAATAAACCAGAGCTGGGCTGGTTAGAGGGTTTCATTTGTGCGCATTGATCGCAACGAGATACATAGTCTTTGATCTGAGTTGTGACGTCAGGCCACCAATAGTGATGTAAGACTAGATCAATAGTCTTTTCATTTCCAGGATGACCTGCCATAGGCGAGTCATGACATAATTTAAGGGTCTTTATTCTTAGATCTTCATTATCTCCATTTTTGGCCGGAACGTATAACTGGTTTCCTTCTTGGTAAAGAAGCCTGTTCACTTCTTCACATACTCGGTGTTCTTTACATAACTTCTGTATTTCTGTCTCAGTCAGGAGACATGTTTGATTAAATATGTCTTGATGTAACTGTGCCCCTTCATCGTAGATTGCGACTTTGGATGATGTTGTCCTTATCCGCTCTGGGGATATTATAGTTATGCCTTTGTTATCGTTCTCTATTCCTTCTGCATGATCTTCTCTTCTTGAAAGAGCATCTGCCTTGGCGTTGGACGATCCTGGTTTGTATACAAAGATGTAATTGAATCTGGATAGATATTGCGCCCATCTAGCTTGTCTTCTAGATAGATCTTGCGCTTTCATAAAATATTGGAGGTTAGCATGATCATTCCATATTTCGAATGGATGTTCTGTTCCTTCTAGATAATGACGCCATTGTTCTAGCACTCTAATGATGCTCAACATCTCTTTGTCGGCAATAGGATAGTTTCTTTCTTCAGGAAACATAGAGTGCGAGCTAAATGCCACTGGATGCCATTTATCTTCTTTTAATATGGATAGTACTGCTCCGGTCACGTAATCGGAGGCATCTGTTTCTAGGCGAAATTGACAATCAATGTCCGGATAGGCGAGAATAGGAGCCGTAGTGAATCGTTCTTTCAATTTATTAAAAGCCTCTTGTTGTAAAGAGTCCCATTTCCAAGGAACATCTTTCTTTAGGAGGTCGTTCAAAGGCCTAGCGACTTGTGCATATCCTTCTATGAAACGACAATAGTAGTTGGCAAGACCAAGAAAGCTTCGCACCCCTTTTGCGTTGGTAGGTGCTGGCCAATCTAAGATGGCATTGACTTTCTTTCTATCCATCTTGATTCTGTCTTGTCCTACGACCATCCCCAAATAGTCGACTTCTTTCTTAAAGAAATGACACTTTTCTGATTTGGCAAAAAGATCATTCTCCTCCAGACGCTTTAGCACTTTCTTAACGATTTCTACATGCTCTTGTTCATTATCTGTTTTGGTGAATATCATGACATTGTCAATGTAGACCACCACCACATCTTCCATATCTGCAAATAACTTGTTCATCATGGTTTGGAAAGTGGCTGGGGAGTTGCACAATCCGAAGAACATAACTAATGTTACGCGTGGCCTTGGGTAAGGTCGCGCGTTGGCCTACGAATGTCTAGGGTCAAGGGGACGAGGGGACTGGGTGCCACGGTTGTAAATATCCATGGGAGAGGGTCGACCGTGGGGTTGTCGATCCTTGTCTACCGAGCGTTATGCGAGGTAGTCGAGGGTACCTATGCCACACTGGCGATAGGGTCAAGGGTTCGTAGTGGACACACGAAAACGCAAGAGTGGCGTTTGGAGTGCGAAGCGTTCACTCAAGTGTAGAACGGAGACACAAAGTAGATTCACCAGTGCTAGTCTAGGCGATAGCCATAGGTAGAACTAGGTTAAGGAAGAGGGGAAAGATGCCCTGTTGAAGGGTTTATATAGTGAAGAGAAAGGTGTGACGGTAGCGCATCACATAATTAAGGGCCGGTGTGGGAAGCGGCGTGAGAGGAGCAGAAGCCAATAGCAAAACCACGCATGTGGAAGAAACATAAGGGCCGGCACATACAGCGAGAGAAGAACAGAAGATAAACTGGTACCTGCGCAGTGAAGGATAAACACGCTTACGAGGTAAGTGGAATGTCGTAGAACGACGTGGAATGGTGGTGAAGTAAGTGTGGGAAAAGAAATGAGTGTCAGTCCGTAATACTAAGTAAAGAAAAAGAGTGTACCCTGCAGCGAATCATAACAACTAAGGGTTCAAAGGTTCCTTTGTGTGTGACGAAGACTGCTTTCCATTCGTCTCCTTCTTTGATGCATACATTGTTGTATCCCCATCTGAGATCCAACATTGTGAATAACTTAGCCCCCTTTAATCGATCCACAAGTTGTGAAATGAGAGGAAGGGGATAATTATTTTGAATTGTCTGCAAGTTTAGATAACGATAATCTTGTACCATGCACTTTCGTCCATCTTTCTTTGGTACGAAGAAGACTGGTGACGTTTGAGGAGATTTAGAAGATCTGATGTATCCTTTGGATGTCTGGTCTTCTAGCCAGTCTGATACTTCTTTTTGTTCATCTATGCTTAAAGGTATAAGTCTCCCTTTCTTCGGCTGAAAGTCTTCTTTAAGATCTATAGCATGGTCCCAAGTTTTTCACGTGGGCATTCTGGTAGATGTCTTTTCTTCAAATACTTTTAGATGTTCGTGATAACATTCTGGCATGAGTTCTGCAGCGGATTTCTTCTGATCCATGAGGGATTTCAACTTCTCATCTACTGCTTGTCCTATTCTAATATTTCGTTCTTGTTTTTCATTTTGTTTCTTTTCTAATGTTTTTATGGTTTCGTATACTTTATATTGAGCTTCCTGCTCTTCTTTTTCTAACAGCCTGAGATATACACTTTTATCTCTGAGCTGCCAACATTCTCTTCTGCAACTTCTTAGTTTTATTTTCCCCGTCTTCCAATTGATATCTGGGTTATGTTTCTTTAATCAAGAGTAGCCGATCACCATTTGGTTCTTGCACAAGCTGGTGACTTCTGCTTTGACTATTTCTCAATGTTCTTTGTAATCCAGCAAGAGGGATGCCACATGTGTGATCTTGCCTGCCTCATTCTGAGTACCGTCTACATTATAGACAGTGAGGGGTTGTGCGAGTTGCTTAAGTGGAAGTGCGTATTGCATGGCAAATACGTTATCTACAAAGACGCAGTTTGTGCCCGAATTCAAGAGTGCTGATACTGAAATAAAATCTTGATTAGTGTTTTTGGGTTTTACCTTTATCTTCATTTTTAGTTCGTTATCAATTTTTAATGATCTACAAAAGATTCCTTCATCTGGGATTTGATCTGCAGGTGAGATCGAAGGGTGAGTTTTCCTTAAAGAGAAATTAAGCACCGGTGTGATGCCCTAGCCGAGCCTCTGAGAGGACTCCTCTATTGGCAAAGAAGAAGAAATAATAGTGGAAGGTGCTGCTTCCGTATCGTAAACATGTAAACTAGCAAAACAATTGTCCGTTGGGAAGTGTACCTGCTTATGCTTACCTTTGCCTAGATCAGACCCAGTTCCTGGATCTAGGCTTTGCCTTTTGCCAACTTCTTATTTTCGGCATCTTTGACGTCCCTAAAGAACGCCCTTGCTTCTTCGAATGACATGCCCCTTATTGCTGCTGTGGGGTCATGCCCTTTACCTTTCTCGGTTTGTGTGCCAGGTGTGTAAATGTGTTCGGTGCTTTTAACGTCATCTGAAGATGTGCTCCTTACCTGCCTGCATTGGCAGTCTTTCTTGTGGCCATTAGACCATCCACAAAGGTCGCATTTGGTGGAAGGCTTTTTGCATTGCTTGGCGAAGTGGCCTGCTTCGCCGCAATTGTAACAGGACTTGGCTCCTTTCTGAGCTGCGCTAATATCCATAGCATTTGGGTCTTTACTTGGTTTAGGTCTGAATCTGAATTGAGTTCGTCCCCTGATCAGATCCAGGCTTTCAAGACGATGTCCTACATCTCTAAGTGTTTGCATTATTTCATTGACCATTGTCCTTCTTAGATTGTTTTTCCAGACATAGTCCATGATATATCTTTTTACATTCTGTTCCAGGAGATATACTCCATGTGGATCTCCTAGTTCTGCCTTCTCATATTCTGCATACCATTTGATAAGGAAATCGTCAATTGGCTGTGTGTTTCCTTGTTTCATTTCATTGATTTTCTTGGTAGCTCTATCTTTTATGTTGCTTCCTCTGAATAGATCTCTGAGTTCCGTTTCTAGATTATTCCAGCTATACCCTTGATTGGTGTACAACTTTTGTAATCTTAGCTATGCGAAGGGTCCTGCCCTTGGCCCTTTCAATCTTGATAGGACAGCTAATATCGCATCTCCACTTTGTGGTGTGATGGCATGTTGGTTGATTTGAATCCATGCTTGGATCTTTGCCCACCATTCATCAAATTTGGCAAATGACCCGTCGAAGTCTCCAGGATCTGTGAAGACTTCTACCTTTCTCGATGTGTTGATGGTTGGTTTTGTTTGTGTTGCCCCCGATCCACTTGAGGTAGGTTGTCTCATGGGTGGTTTGGGTTGTGTTAAAGTGCTGAGCATTCCTTGAATGCTAGCTAGTGTGTTGTTCATTTTTGCCATTTCGTCTCTCATGGTGAAGTAGCGTTGTTCTTATTCTGCTGTGTATTGTGCGATAGTACTTAGCTGGTCATGCCAATCAATATTTGGGTTGGTGAGGGTGGCAATGTAATCAGCGACGGAGATGGCTATTGTGATTATAAAGAGGGTAGGGGGGTTGACTAGTATTTGTATGTTTTTTGCTGTTGTACTCAAAGTTGAATTCTGCTAAAACGATCGTTCCTCCTGATCGTTTGTGGGTACTCGCGTCTCTGCCTTTTAGCGTGAGGTTGCTCTCTTTCTTGTTCCTCTGAGGCTTCTCTGTATCGCCTCCTTGCTATGCCTGCTTCTCTGATAAACTGTTGTGCCCCTAGGGTTGCTTCTAGGTGGATATTACGTGATGCTACTGGCCACACAAATGGGTCGGGTTGAGGGGATCTGGATGGACTCCGCTCAAAGGTTGTTGGATATCTGAGTGAGGCAAGATCTGTGGCGGGGCTAAGGGTGTGTGCTGAAGGTGTGGGTTTCTAATAGTAGGTGTGACCTGTGTATCTAATGTCGGTGGCGATTAAATCAACTTCGCCTCCGTTTCCAAAACTGTGCGGTTCTAGGTCTTGTTCAACAAGCCTCCAGAACTCTTCTTCTGTGGCCGCAACGTCTGGCCAATCGTTTGGATCCTCTTCACTCTCTGTGCTCGCAGTTGCAAGTGAGTACTCCCTGGGCTCTTCTTTGACTGGTAATCCTACTGCTACTGGTACAACTACTAATTCCCAAGGTCTGGCTAGGTCAACAGTGGGGAGATACGCTGTAAAAGGGAGAAGAGATCGGTGAAAGGAGATAGGCACTGATAGTAGGCCCCTGTTAGCGCTATCCTAGAGATCCCTTAAAGACGTGCTCACTTGCTAGAGCCTGTGGTGCAAGGGAGAAGGCTAGACACATCTGCTGTCTTTGATAGATAGTGAAAGGGTTGTAAGATGAAGACAGTCTAGTTCTAGTGTTGCGACTACAATCTTGCAGGGCAATCACTATCTCTAAACGTCAAGTGGATGACTATCTTAAGAGGAGGATCTTTGTAGGCAGGGAACAAGAGAACTAGATTGGAGACTGAGCTCCATCCAGTCTCGTTTTATATACTAGTCTACATGTAGATACATGTTATGTACCAATCTAGATACATATCTACATAAGTCCATCCCCTAGGCCCAACATGATCGACATGAGGAGTCGGCCTGTAACAGAGATTAATATATACATGAGGTTACCAGCCATTGATCTGCTGCAGGTGGGTGGAATGGAAGATGTTAACGGTAATTAAAGATAAGGGATCACATCACAGTGATGGGGTGACTGATGTGAGGTCTGTGATGATCACGATGTGTTAAATACGTGTTGTGATCATGGGGTGAAAGATGAAGAGGTGAAGTGGAGCCCACAGATCTGGAAGGGCCCGTAGATCCCCTGTGTCTAGCACAGTGTCTAGGTCGGGTTTTCCCTTGATAAGATAAGGAAAGCATTCGTATGCGCTAAGTAAAGGGTAAAAATATATAGCTGTAACACTAATAGACTTGGGTCTGAGTCATTCTGGGTCCACAATCTTACTTTTTTCCTTTTCCAGCAAGACACCTTAATCTGCTACCTTCTTGACGAGCTACATACTTACGAGACGGACTACAGTGACACTCTAGCACCAACCCCATACAACACTGGCGCTAATGATTCTTTGATGGGGGAGGTGGCACTCATTGAACCAGTCTCAACCGAGGAGCTATGCTCCGTTCACGCATCCCTCACCACTGACATTCAAGCGCTGAGAGCCAGATTCGTGTCAATCAGCACCGATGTTCAAGAACTGAAAGCCGGGTTTGTGTCAATTAGCACTGAAGTTCGAGGACTGAAAGCTGGATCCACGACCATCACTACCAATGTTCATGTTACGCGTGGCCGTGGATGTGGTCGCGCGTAAACCTACTAACGCCTAGTAGGGTCGAAGGTTCGGTCGTTCGTGTCGACGACAACGTAGTACCAGCCGTGGGGATGCTGGGTTGATGGTACCGTCAAGGGTTTTGACGGGTCGAAGGATAAACCGTAGTCTAGCTTGACTGACGGGTCAAGGTTTCGAGGGTAAGACACGCGAAGGCAGGTGAGCCTGTAGCGTGAAGCGTTCACTTAATAGTAGAACGAAGACTGAGGAGTAAAGGCTAGTAGATTGCTAGTGCTAACTAGGCGACAAGCCGTAGGTAGAACTAAGCTAAAGAAAAGGGGAGACGTCCCTGTTGAAGGGTTTATATAGTGAAGTAAGAGTGTGACAGTTACGTGTCACAGTAGATAAGGGCTGGCGTGGGCGGCGGCAGTAGAAATAGAAAGCCAATGGCAAAACCACGTATGAGAACAAAACGTTAAGGGCCGGCGCATACGGCGTGAGAAGAGCAGAAGGAAGAAGAGTACCTGCGCAATGAAGGAGTAAACACGCTTATGAGATGTATGGAATATCGTAGAATGACATGGAAGGAGTGAAGTTAAGCGTGAGAAACGGAAAGTATTAGTCCGATATTGATAAAAGAGAAAAAGTGTTCATCCTGCGAGTGAATCGTAACATTACCCCCTTAGTAACCCAAAGCTACGGCGAGGATTCCTTACAAGTCCCTAAAGGCGGGTCCCGGGGAGCCAGTGATGTTGGCATAGCCGACATCGTCTAGTTCGTCTCCATCCTCATAAGGGGAAGGGGCACGAGGAGAGGATAGCGCGGGGTGGTAAGACTGTTGGAAGGAAGAGGAGGAGTGATGAGAGGTACGGCGAGGAGTGGCTCAACGGACGATTTGTCCGTTACGGAACGCGGCTTGGGGGCGGCGAGGCGTGGTTGTGGACGTGGAGGAGGACTGAGCGCGAGGGGAGGTGAGACGAGAGGCGAGGGAATGGGAAGGTCCCGGGCAGCGGGCGAGAGAGTGGCCAGGTGCTCGTTGACGGCATCCTGTGCAGGTGTGCTGCTGGTAGGAGAGCTGGGTGTGGCCAAGGCAGTGGCATTGGAAGCACCATTAATTAAAGCGGGGATGTCCCGGGTAAACGCGATCTCTCCCATTCCGGCCGGTCCACCAGTCGTTGAGCGTCTGTCTATGGATAGGCGACCCATCTCATAAGACTTTGTTGCCGAGTCCTCGACCTGCGGCAGCAAGATCTCGGAAATGGTTATCGACGTCTAAGAGGAAGGAGTCATAGCCCATCTGGAAGGTGTGTGAATATGACTGGTAGCGCGCGTGGTAAATGAAGTCCTGCATGGTCCTGCCTAGCGTGGTGTGAGGGAAAACTGGGCCTGAGCCGGAGACGAAGGCGGCGATGTGGTTGATCTGCATCACAGATTCGAACCAAGTGAAGATGGGGGATCCATTGGAAGAATATACACTAATAGGAACCCGGAGGCGGTCGTCAGATAAGAGAGAATGAAAGCGAATGTAATGCTCATCGGTGAACCGTTCCTCCTGGATCCTGCCGGTGTGGCGATGACTGGAGACATCAAGGGGAACCTGGGAGTCCCATCCCGAGTGAGCAACGAGGGAGTCCGAGCTGGGGGCGCGGACGAGTTGTGGGCGATGGATGCCTAAGAACGAGGGAGGTCCAGGAGAAGGTTCCCAATGGGGCGGAGGTGTAAATGTCAGCGAGGATTGGATCCTGCCTGAGACGGGGGAGATGTGGGATTGGGGAACATTACTAACAAGAGTGGCGAAGTTGATAGGCTGTGGGGCGGCGGGGCGAGTAGGAGAGACCCTCTCAGGGTCGGCAGAGGGAAGACGGATGGTGCTGGGGTTGGTGGATGATGCGGCAGCAGGGGTATCGACATTGGTGAACTCGATGGCCATAAGTAGAAGATGGAGAGAGTTTATGTGCGGCATGGTGGGCGAGCGGGTGAGGGAGAGAAGGCGCGGGGGTGTCGTCTTTTATAATCTTCTAGCAACTCCGACGAATGTTTCAAGTTCCGCTTGGGTTCCCAGGATTCTTCTTCGGCAGAGTACCCTTTCTATCGGATTAAGTATTGACGGGCCGATGGCATACCCCGATGCCATACGATTTGTTCTATTTCATATTCCTCTTGTCCTTCGACAAGATCCGGAGGCGGTGTGGGAAAGTTCGGTCCATGTACGTCGTTTTCGCGATAGGGCGATAACAGAGAAGCGTGGAACATGTTGTGGATTTTCCATGTTCGTGGGAGTCGGAGGCGATAGGAGACGGGTGATAAGACGTCGGAGATGACAAAGGGGCCTTCGCACTTTGCAGCGAACTTCGGATCTTGGACAGACCTTTTAAGGTTCCTGGCCTCCAGCCAAACTCGCTGCCCTTTCTCAAAAGGCACAAATGTTGACTTAGACCTGGACGCCATGACTTGTCGCGCAAGTTCATGGGATGCAAGGGCTTCGTCTCGAAGGGCGGTGAGTTTTTTGAGACGGGATTCGACGGCGGGGATGTTTGTTTCAGCGATTACCGAGGGAAGGGCACGGGGTTCATATCCCATCATGAGGTAAAATGGGGATTTGCCGGTGACGGAGTGAGGGCGGTGATTGTGGGTGAATTCGGCGTGGGAGATATGTTCGGACCAAGTAGAGGGGTGGTTTCCGCAGTAGATGCGAAGGTAGGTCTCGACTTCTTGGTTGACGCGTTCAGTTTCACCGTCGGTCTGGGGATGATAGGCTGTGGAGAGGGAAAGATCGTAGTTGAGGAGGCGGCCAAGTTCTTTGGCAAAGGCGGAGGCAAATTGTGGACCGCGATCAGAGATGACTTTTTCATACAGGCCAAAGCGGAGATAGATTTTGTGGAAAAAGAGCGCTGCTACTCCTTCGGCGGTGATGGATTTCTTCATAGGGCAAAGAATTACCCCCTTAGTAAGACCGTGGTCCACCACGACCAATAACGAGTCAAACTCCTCGGACAGCGGGAGGTCGGTGATAAGATCGCAGGAGATCTGCTGAAATGGGCGAGAGCACGAGGACGGGATAGGGACGAGTGGAGGAACAGTGGGATGAGTGTTCGTTTTGTGACGTTGGCATTCAGCACAGCTGGCAACGTAGGAGCGAACGAACAAGGCGAGGCCCGGCCACCAGAATTCAGAGGCAACGAGCTGGCAGGTCTTTAGGTAGCCGGGGTGACCGGCGGAGGCGTGGTCATGGGAGCGCTGGACGACAGCGCGGCGAAGGTCACGATCGGGAGGGACATAGACGCGCCCTTGGTATTGGAGGACGCCATCAGAGAATTGCCAGTCGGCAAGTCGAGAACGGAAGGCTGGGGGAAGGGAATCATCGAGCTCCTGGAGCTTGTGGAGGATGAGGTCATCAGAGGAGGAGGCTGAGGCAATATGATTAGAGAGAGCGGAGTTGATGAGGCGGATGAAGAGGGCATCGGGAAGGAGGGTGACTCCGATATTATCAGAGTCGGCACGAGGAAGGAGATCCGGGCAGCACGAGAGAGCGTCGGGGCCGGCGAGTTGAGTTCTAGGGACATGGGTGATTGAATAATCATAGTCGGCGAGGTCAAGGAGCCACCGGGCTTGGCGACAGTTGAGATCCTGAGGGTGGCGGAAGTACGTGAGGTTCTTATGGTCAGAAAAGACTTTGACGGGGAAGGGAGAGCCATGGAGGTATTGCCTCCAGGCTTTGAAACCATGTATAACGGCCAAGAGCTCCCGATCATGGATATCATAGTTGTGTTCTGAGGAGGAGAAAGATTAAGATAAGTAAGAACAGGGGTGCCAATCCCCGTTCACATCCGTTTGAAGTAAAATTCCCCCTGATGCGTATTTAGAGGCGTCGGTGGCCATGGCAAAGGGGCGAGAGATATTGGGCATAAATAGGATGGGCTTACGAAGGAACAACTCTTTAAGTTGCTCAAAGGCGGTTTGCTGGGCGGCTGCCCAGGTCCAAGGCATTGTTTTCTTAGTGAGGTCGATAAGTGGGCGGGCAATGTTGGAGTATCCCGGGATGAAACGTCTGTAGAAATTAGCAAAACCCAGAAAGGAGCGGACATCTTTTACTTTCTGTGGCATAGGCCACTTAGCGATTCCATCTAGCTTGACAGGATCCATAGCAAGTTGTCCCTCCTTGACTATCATCCCGAGGTATTCGACTTCGGGAACGGCGAATTGACATTTTTCTAACTTGAGGTGGAGGTCGAGTTCCGTCATCCATTGAAGGACATGGCGAGTGCGTTCAGTATGGGTGGCGTCGTCTGGGGAAAAGATGAGAAGGTCATCCATATAGATTACTAACCATCCTTCGGCGATCATGTCGTGGAAGGAGTCATTCATGAAACGCTGGAATGTAGCTGGAGAGTTAGTCATACCAAAGAACATAACCATTGGTTCGAAAAGCCCTTTATGGGTGAGGAAGGCACCTTTCCACTGGTGTCCATCCTTGATACGTACGTTGTTATATCCCCAACATACGTCGAATTTGGTGAATACTCGGGCGCCTTTAAGTTTGTCGAGGAGGTCTGAGATCAAGGGTAGCGGATAGGCGTTGCGGACAGTGTGTTCATTGAGGTATCGATAGTCTTGGCAGGGGCAGAGTTTGCCATCCTTTTTCTTGACGAAGAAGAAGGGTGACGCTTGGGGGGAATTCGAAGGGCAAATCTTGCCAGCGGCAAGGTTTTCATCGAGGAAATCTTCAGTGGCTTTCTTTTCGTCCGGGGTGAGCAGGTAGAGTTTGCCAATCTTCGGGGTGAACGAGTCTTTGACGTTGATTTCGTGATCGTAGGGTCTAGAGGGGGGAAGAGAGTCGGCGGATTCTTTGGTGAAGACTGGAGCAAAGTCTTTATAGTCGTCTGGGAGAGCGATTTTCGGTTTGGCTTTTTCAGTGGCAGCCGCAAGTTCAGTGGCGGTGGTAAGCTTGGCAACAAGCTTCGGATGTGTCTGGTGATATCGGGATCCCGTTTTGAGGATACGTTGGCAAGAGTTGGCATAAAGTGCTCGTCAAACGTAGAGGTTTCCGTCCGGCAAATCGAAGAATGTAGAGAGAGTATGGTCGGGGACGGTTTCGACCAAGACATGACGAGGTGGTTTAGCAGGGGGTGCACGAGGTTGGGCATTGTCGTGTCGCTTGAGGTCAGCAACGTGGATATGGTAGAGGGAGGCTGATTCGTCTACCGTCTCAGGGATGTTGATCGTTTGTGACGACCAGTCAATGGAGGGGTTCGTAAGTTGTAACCAAGGCGCTCCGAGAATCACATTCTCGGACCCCCAATGTAAGACGTGGAAACGTATGTGTTGAGCGACACCGTTGATGTTTGTAAAAAGGGAGGCAGTGTATCAGATGGCGCCTTTAACGTTGGGCGTTTGGTCGACGTTATTTACAGGGATGGATGTCGGGAGTTTATCAAGGGGAAGTCAGTGTTTCTTGGCGAAGTCCCAGTCGAGGCAGTTGATATCTGCTCCGCTGTCTATGAGGGCGCGAGTGTCGACGGTTTTCATTGTGTGCGAAGGATCAATGAGTTGGAGAGGAATACGCATTGATTTCTTAAAGGTAGATACAAGTACAGGCGCACATGTATTGGGGGGAACTACTGACGTCGAGGCAGCGTTCCGTTTCAAAAATCCAGGGAGGTAAAGCGACGTGAGACACCTTGGTTTCTTCGTCGTTGTCTTCATCGTCTATCTCTATTAACCGAGGGACTTCTTTTTCGTCCTCGGCTTCCACTTCTTCGACCTTCCGAATGGTCTTCTTCGGCCTCAGGGTGTTTGAGGTAAAAGTGGGGCAGTTGGTTGCCCAATGTCCTTTTTGTCGGCAGCGAAAGCACTTGCCTTCTCTGCGGCATTGCTCGCGCTCGGCGGGGGTGAGACGTGGGAGGCGGACGGCATCAACATCCATGGCGTTGGGGTCTCTGGTGGGGGCAGGGGTGGTGTACTGGTGGTACGTGTGGCAAGTGGGGGTCTTGTGTCTAGCGGCGATTTCTCTAGCGCACTCCATGTGGGTCTGGAAGGTGACAGCCTTTTTTAACCAGGCATCAATGGTGGTGGGGACCGTTTCCATGGCGAGGATATGGCGCATGAGGTCGTTGGGGATAGCGGCCGAGTAGTAGCCGATGAGGACGTTGTCATCAGTGATGCCAGCGATGGCGTAGTGGTTCTGGAATTGAGCATTGTACTCGGTGAGCGAGGGGAAGTATCCGCCGTTCTTGGTGGTGGTCATACGGGTGGTGGTGAGCCAGGCAATTGCGTTGCCAGTGGTGTCATAGTGTTTGAACGCCAAGATGAAGGCGTCACAGAAGTCAGACCAAGAGCCCATGTTAATCGAGCCATCGGCTGCGATTTTCGAGGATCTGAAGGTGTTTGCCCACGTGAGCGCAGGGCCGCGAGTCATATAGGAAAGCGCAAAAGCAATGCACTTCGGGTCGGAGGTGTAAACCTCAGCGTTGACGTTGAGGTAGAAGGCGACGGAGTCAAACCACTGTTTGGCTGTTCGATAGTCGCCATCGTATTTTTCCGGAGTGCCGATGCGAAGTTCGAGAGGTTTGGTCGTCATCGTGGGCGAGGGTGGATGAGGGATCGGGGGAAAGATATGGCCGGTTTGGTATCTGAGTGTTGGGGATGGGGGCGTCTGAGGGCGAGGTATCTGCACTGAGGCAGAAAAGCTATGGGAAAGGTCGCAAGTAGCAAGTTCTTCGTCCGAGTCTAGTAAAGGCTCGTCGGGGTCTTTGTCCCAATATGCTTGGTTGGGATCATCGGGGTTGTCAGAGGAGTCGGAGTGCAAAGTGCGCGAAGGTTCTCGGGGGTTCCAACGCAGGTCAATGGTTCTAGTGTTTCTGTGGGAAGCTATGGTGGGCGGCGTACGTGATAGTACCCGAACGAGGAGGTAGCTTAGTTCTTTTGTTACGCGTGGCCATGAGTGTGGTCGCGCGTAGACCTACTAACGCCTAGTAGGGTCGAAGGTTCAGTCGTTCGTATCGACGACGACGTAGGGCCAGCCGTGGGGATGCTGGGTCAAGAGTACCGTCAAGAGTTTTGACGGGTCGAAAGGTAAACCGCTGCCTAGCTTGACTAGCGGGTCAAAAGGTTCGAGGGTAAGACACGCGAAGGCAGGTGAGCCGTAGCGTGAAGCGTTCACTTAATAGTAGAATGAAGACTAAGGAGCAGAGGGACAAGTGGATTGCTAGTGCTAACTAGGCAACAAGCCGTAGGTAGAACTAAGCTAAGGAAAAGAAGAGACGTCCCTGTTGAAGGGTTTATATAGTGAAGTAAAGGTGTGACAGTTACGTGTCACAGTAGATAAGGGCCGGCGCGGGAAGCAGCATTAGAAGTAGAAGACCAATGGCAAAACCGTGCATGAGAAAGAAACGTTAAGGGCCGGCGCATACGGCGTGAGAAGAGCAGAAACAAAGGAGTACCTGCGCGGTGAGGGATAAACACGCTTACGAGATGTATGGAATGTTGTAGAGTGACATGGAAGGAATGAGGTAAAGCATGAGAAACGGAAAGTATTAGTCCGAAAGTGAAAGTAAGGAAAAAGCGATCGTCCTGTGAGTGAGTTGTAACATTACACATGTGGCATCCCTCTTGCTGGATTATAAAGGACACCGAGAAATAGTCGAAGCAGAAGTCACCAGCTTAGGGAAGAACCAAATGGTGATCGGCTACTCTTGGCTAAAGAAACATAACCTGGACATCAATTGGAAGACTGGGGAAATAAAACTAAGAAGTTGTGGAAAAGAATGTTGGGAGCTCAGAGATAAAAGCGTATATCTCAGGCTGTTAGAAAAGGAAGAACAGGAAGCTCAATATAAAGTATACAAAATCATAAAAACATTAGAAAAAGAACAAAATGAAAAACAAGAACAAAATATTAGAATAGGGCAAGCAGTGGACAAAAAATTAAAAACCCTCATGGATCAGAAGAAACCCGCTGCAGAACTCGTGCCAGACTGTTATCACGAACATCTAAAAGTATTCGAAGAAAAGGCATCTATCAGAATGCCCACGCGAAAAACCTGGGATCATGCTATAGATCTTAAAGAAGACTTTCAGCCGAAAAAGGGGAGACTTATACCTTTGAGCGCAGATGAGCAGAAGGAGGTATCAGACTGGCTAGAAGACCAGACATCCAAAGGGTACATTAGGCCTTCTAAATCTCCTCAAACGTCACCAGTCTTCTTCGTACCAAAGAAAGACGGACGAAAGTGCATGGTACAAGATTATCGTTATCTAAACTCGCAAACAATTCGAAATAATTATCCCCTTCCTCTCATTTCACAACTCGTAGATCGATTAAAGGGGGCTAAGTTATTCATCACATTGGATCTCAGATGGAGATACAACAATGTACGCATCAAAGAAGGAGATGAATGGAAAGCAGCCTTTATCACACACAAAGGAGCTTTCGAACCCTTAGTTATGTTCTTCGGATTGTGCAACTCCCCAGCCACTTTCCAAACCATGATGAATGAGTTATTTGCAGATATGGAAGATGTCGTGGTGGTCTACATCGATGATGTTATGATATTCACCAAAACAGATAACGAACAGGAGCATATAGAAATTGTTAAGAAAGTACTAAAGCATCTGGAAGAGAATGATCTCTTTGCCAAACCGAAGAAGTGTCACTTCTTCAAGAAGGAAGTCGACTATTTGGGGATGGTCGTAGGACAAGACAGGATCAAGATGGATCGCAAAAAAGTCGATGCTATCTTAGATTGGCCAGCACCTGTTGCGACTACAAGGTCTTTGCAGGCAATCACTATCCAAACGTTGAGTGGAAGAATACTATCTTAAGAGGTGTTTTGTAGGCAGAGGACAAGAGAACTAGACTGGAGACTGAGCTCCGTCAAGTCTCGCTTTATATACTATTCTACTTGTAGATACATGTTGTGTACCAATCTAGATACATATCTACATAAGTCCATCCCCTAGGCCCAACATGATTGACATGAGGAGTCGGCCTGTGACGGAGATTAATAAGTACATGAGGTTACCAGCCGTTGATCTGCTGTGGGTGGGTAGAATGGAAGGTGTCAACGGTAATTAAATATAAGGGATCACATCACAGTGATGGGATGACTGATGTGAGGTCTGTGATGTTCTCAATGTATTAAATACGTATGTGTGATCAGTGGGGTGAAGGTGAAGGATTGAAAGTGAAGCCCACTGATCTAGAAGGGCCCATAGATCCCCTGTGTCTGGCACAGTATCAAAGTCGGGTTTTCCCTTGATAAGATAAAAGGCGTCCATATGCGTAAGTTGGAAAAATATATAGCTGTAACACTACCCCCCGTCTAAGGATCGACTTCCAGGCGATCAAAAGGGTGTGTTGATGGAAGAGTGAGATCTTCGTGTTTGTGAAAGCATCATACAAATGCCAAATGAGACATCCGCAACCTTTGAGGTGCAGAAGGATACTCCCTGTGGAAATCGCCAATGGCGTCAAGTGCACCCGGTAGAAGATGTTCTTCCAGTTCCCAAGTTCGATCTGTCTCATCATAGCCTAGCCAATGAACCAGGTATTCAAGGCGACCACCTTTGAATCTACTAGCAATGATCCTTTCTACTTCGTATAAGTTATCTCGGCCCTCGGTTATCTGTATAGGGCCGGGAGCGATGACAGGTTGTCCCTGAAGCCTTTCTTTATAAGGCTTAACCCGTGATATGTTAATGGTTGGATGGATCCGCATAGAGGACGGTAAGCGAAGGGTTACTGCATTATCCCCAACTAGTGTGATGATGTCATATGGCCCTAACCATCGCTCTGTTAGCTTGCGACTTGCATGCGGCAACCTTAAGTTATCTGTGGATAACCACACTTTATCTCCAACGTTATAGGGAGGAGTCTCCTTTCTATGTTTATCAGCTTGTGCCTTCATGCATAGCTGAGCTTGTTCTAGATTTAATTTAACTTGCTCCGTCACGTCGTATAGGTTGGATAGGAATTCATCAGCAGCTGGTGCCTTGGAGGATGATGCAATGGGTTCTATTCCCATGCGTGGGGTGTAAAAACGAGTAACTTTGAATGGAGACTTCTTGGTGGAGGCTTGCCTCTTAGAGTTATAGCTGAATTGTGCGATGGGTAACCAATGTGCCCATTCGCCTTGGCGCTCTGTGCAGAATATTCTTAAATACTGCTGCACATCCCTGATCATTCTTTCTGTTTGACCGTCTGTTTGTGGGTGATGTGCAGTGGATAGTCATTGCTTTATATTAAGCTTCTTGCACAGCTCTGCCATGACCTGCGAAGCAAACTGTGGTCCTCGATTGGACACAATAGATAGGGGAATTCCATGGTGCTTGAAGATGTGATGAAGGTAGAGACTTGCTGTCTCAATAGTGGACGTCGTCTTGCGACAAGGGATGAGCACCACTTCCTTTGAGAAACGATCTACAGCTACTAAGATGCTGTCTGATCCGTTACTTTCTGGCAGATCGGTGACAAAATCGACGGATATATCCTGCCATGGTCCACTAGGGACCTCTAGGGGTTGCAATAAACCAGAGCTGGGCTGGTTGGAAGGCTTCATTCGTGCGCATTGATTGCAACAAGATACATAATCTTTGATCTGGGTTGTGATGCCAGGCCACCAATAGTGACGTAAGACTAGATCAATAGTCTTTTCATTTCTGGGATGACCTGCCATAGGTGAGTCATGACATAATTTAAGGGTCTTAATTCTTAGATCTTCGTTATCTCCGTTTTTGGCCAGAACATATAACCGGTTTCCTTCTTGGTAAAGAAGCCCATTTGCTTCTTCGCATACTTTGTGTTCTTTACATAACTTCTGTATTTCCATCTCCGTCAAGAGACATATTTGGTTAAATATATCTTGATGTAGCTGTGCCCCTTCATCGTAGATTGCAACTTTGGATGATGGTGTCCTTATCCGCTCCGGGGATATCATAATTATTCCTTTGTTGTCATCTTCTATTCCTTGTGCATGATCTTCTCTTCTAGAGAGAGCATCTGCTTTTGCGTTTGATGACCCTGGTTTGTATACAAAGGTATAGTTGAACCTTGATAAGTATTGTGCCCATCTGGCCTATCTTCTAGACAGATCTTGTGCTTTCATAAAGTACTAAAGGTTTGCATGATCATTCCATACTTCGAATGGATGTTCTGTTCCTTCTAGGTAGTGACGCCATTGTTCTAGCGCTCTAATGATGCTCAACATTTCTTTATCGGCAATAGGATAATTCCTTTCTTTGGGTGACATTGAGTGCGAACTGAACGCTACTGGATGCCATTTGTCTTCTTTTAGTATAGATAGTACTGCCCCTGTTGCATAATCTGAGGCGTTGGTTTCTAAGCGGAATTGACAATCAATGTCTGGGTAGGCAAGAATAGGAGCCGTGGTGAATCGTTCTTTTAACTTATCGAAAGCATCTTGCTGTGGAGAGTCCCATTTCCAAGGGATGTCCTTCTTTAGGAGGTCGTTTAGAGGTATGACGACTTGTGCATATCCTTCTATAAAGCGATGATAGTAGTTGGCAAGACTGAGAAAGCTTCGCACTCCTTTGACATTGGTGGGTGCTGGCCAATCTAAGATTGCATTGACCTTCTTTTGATCCATCTTGATCCCGTCTTGTCCTACGACCATCCCCAAATAATCAACTTCCTTCTTGAAGAAGTGACACTTCTCTGGTTTGGCGAAGAGATCGTTTTCTTCTAGATGCTTTAACACTTTCTTAATGATTTCTGCGTGCTCTTGTTCGTTATCCGTTTTGGTGAATATTATGATGTCATCGATGTAGACTACTACGACGTCTTCCATATCTGCGAATAATTCATTCATCATAGTTTGGAACGTGGCTGGAGAATTGCACAGCCCAAAGAACATGACTAGGGGTTCGAAGGTTCCTTTGTGTGTGATGAAGGCTGCTTTCCATTCGTCCCCTTCTTTGATACGTATATTGTTGTATCCCCATCTGAGATCCAACGTGGTAAATAGCTTAGCCCCCTTTAATCGGTCTACGAGCTGCGAAATAAGAGGGAGCGGGTAGTTATTTCGCACTGTTTGCGAGTTTAGATAACGATAATCTTGTACCATACGTTTTCGTCCGTCTTTCTTAGGCATGAAGAAAACTGGAGATGTCTGAGGTGACTTTGAAGGTCTGATATATCCTTTGGATGACTGATCTTCTAGCCAGTCTGATACCTCCTTCTGTTTGTCTGCGCTCAGGGGTATGAGTCTTCCTTTCTTTGGCTGGAAATCTTCTTTGAGATCTATAGCATGATCCCAAGATTTTTGTGTGGGCATTCTGATAGATTCCTTTTCTTCAAATACTTTTAGATGTTCATGGTAACATTCTGGCATGAGTTCTGCAGCAGATTTCTTCTGATCTATGAGGGATTTCAACTTTTCATCTACTGCTTGCCCTATTCTAATATTTCGTCCTTGTTTTTCGTTTTGTTCTTTTTCTAATTTTTTTATGGTTTCATATACTTTATATTGAGCTTCCTGCTCTTCTTTTTCTAATAGCCTGAGATATACAGTGGCTCAAAAAAGTGTCCCAATGTTGGGGCATTTTGAAGAGATTGCTTTATTACTAGAAAGAAAAAAAGAATCATATCAAGATCCTGCAGGATGAAAGAATGTACTGGCTCTTGGCTTTCTAAAAATACTTGGGTTACATAATTTGGTTAATATGGTATTGAGATATAGCCATTTCAAAATGACATGTCATTGGGACACTTATTTGACCATAATACTATTATTCATTATTTAGTGAATAACATAAGCTTCTAATGGATAATATGCCTTGACCCTGAC
>JBBPTX010000549.1:0-21249 GCA_038094595.1 Pulveroboletus aff. annulatus
TTCCGATCCTATCACACGTCGATCCCAGACTGGCTTCTTTATCAAGCTGGCAAACAGTATCTTCAGTTGGAACACCTATGCCCAGAAGACCATTGCTCTATCCTCTACAGAAGCAGAATACATGGCTCTAAGTGATTGCTCTCGCCAAGTCATTTGGATCAGATCACTACTAGCAGAACTTGGATATCACTTCCAACCAGTTCTGGTTTCCGGTGACAACCAAGGCTCTATTTTCATGGCCAACAATCCAATCACTGAGAAACGATCCAAGCACATTGATATTCATTTTCACTTTGTTTGTGATGCTATTGCTATGGACAAAATTCATATCTTCTACATAGATGGATCAGATAACCCTGCTGACATGTTTACTAAAAATCTCGGATTTGTTAAGTTCGAGAAGTTCCAATCTCAACTTGGATTAGTCTTCTACTAAGACATGCTTATATATAGTGATATACTTAGCAAGAGGGAGTGTCGAACTACTTAGTATTAGCTACTACAGTTAGTGTGAGACTTACATCACATAAGTACTATACAGTAGCTACTATCCCCTGTAGTATATATAGGGAACCGAGTCCGCCTTGGATAATAACAATGAGTTTACCTCTTGTCCCCAGACCACCATCTGTCTACCAGCAGGTGAGTTGGGCTTCCTCCCACATATTCTGCTCAACAGATGGTATGTGTGGCACAAAGAGGTTTTGTGATGAGCGGCAATCTCTCTAGCATGCTCCATGTGGATCTGGAAGGTGACAGCTTTCTTTAGCCAGTCATCGATGGTGGTAGGAACTTTTTCCATGGCCAAGATGCAGCGCATGAGGACTTCGGGGATTGTGGCCGAATAATAGCCGATGAGGACATTGTGGTCCCCTATACCGGCAATGGCATAGTGGTTCTGGAACTAAGCATTGTACTCAGTGAGCGAAGGAGAGTATCCGCCATTCTTGGTGGCAGTCATGTGGGTGGTGGTGAGCCAGGCAATTGCGTTGCCGGTAGTGTCATGATGTTTGAACGCCAAGATGAAGGTGTTGCGAAAGTCGGACCATGAGCCCATCGAAATCAAGCCATCGGCTATGATCTTCGATGCTCAAAAGGTATTGGCCCAGGTTAATGCAGGACCCTTAGTCATATAGGAGAGCACAAAAGCGATATGCTTGGGGTTGGTGGTGTAGACCTCAGCGTTAACATTGAGGTAGAAGACGACAGAGTCTAGCCATTGCTTGGCTGTCTTGTAATCGCCATCGTATCACTCGGGGGCACCGATGCAAAGTTCAAGGGGTTTCATAGTCATAGTGGGCAATGGGGGACGAGGGATCAGAGGGAAGATGTGGTCGGTCTGGTGTCTGGGTATTGGGGATGGGGGAGTCTGGGGGCAAGGTATCTGCACTGAAGCAGAGAAGCTATGAGCAAGGTTGCAGGTAGCGAGTTCTTCGTCTGAGTCTAATAAAGGCTCGTTGGGGTCTTTGTCCCAATATGCTTGGTTGGGGTCGTCAGGGGTGTCAGAGGAGTCAGAGTGTGAGGTACACGGAGGTTCTCGAGGATTCCAACGCAGATCAGTTGTTCAAGTGTTTTGATGAGAAGCTATGGTGGGCGGTGTACATGATAGTACCCAAACAAGGAGGTAGCTTAGTTCTTTTGTTACACATGGCCGTGGGTATGGTCACACATAGACCTACTAACACCTAGTAGGGTCAAGGGTTCTGTCGTTTGTGTATACGACGACATATGGCCAGCCATGGGGATGCTGGATCAAGAGTACTGTCAAGGGTGTTGACAGGTCAGAAGTTCCTGCTGTCTAGCTTGACAAGTGGGTTAAAGGTTCGAGAGTTCAAGGACACACGAAGGTGATGAGCCGAGTGCGAAGCGTTCACTTAATAGTAGAATGAAGACTGAGGAGTAAAGGCAAGTGGATTGCTAGCGCTAACTAGATGACAAGCTGTAGGTAGAACTAAGCTAAGGAAAAGAGACGAAAAGCTCTGTTGAAGGGTTTATATAGTAAAATAGAAGCATGACTGTTACGTGTCACAATGGTTAAGGGCTGGCATGGGAAGTGGCATTAGAAATAGAAAGAACAATAGAGAAACCATGCATGAGAGGAAAATGTTAAGGGCCAGCGCATTCAGCATGAGAAGATCAGAAGAAAAGGAGTACCTGCATGGTGAGGGATAAGCATGCTTACGAGACATATGGAATGTCGTGGAACGACATGGAAGGATGTGAGTTAAGTGTGAGAAAAGAAAGGTGTTAGTCTGATATTGTAAGAAAGGAAAAAGTGTTCATCCTGCGAGCAAATCATAACACTGTGGGTGGAAGCAGGAACTCAGTTTGTATGACATTGGAAGGCTTTTCTCTCATGGCTGAAGAGGCTTCATGGCCTCGATGTCAACGCGATGGGACACCTCTGGCTCCTACAAAGCCTCTTTCTTGAGTCAATTAACAAGGACTGTCAGACATTTCAGAGCGAATGGAATCATCACCCTGGACAGACTACAGGTAATAAGAATCCACAGGTAGGAAACTAACTCGACCTGGTGGCCACAATGACTAACGACAATTAGGACTTACGTTTCCTTAGCATTGCTACACATGGTATTTACGATGATGGCCTGCTGGGCCATGGTTAGGCTCAGCATAACTCAGATGCCAGTTCTGACTGTCCATTTCAATCCCAACGAGTTCAACCCCACTGTAATAACATTGTTGAGGTTCCTGAAAATCTGTCACCATTTATCACCACAGAAAATGAAGATCATTTTTGAAAAATACTTGAGAGACTTGTTGATGACCATGTGATTCCTGAAGGGTATGGGCTATTGGAAGGAGAACTTGATGAAGACGAGGCTGAAATGGTGGAGACAATTGCATTTGGAACAAGGGGATCAAAGACTCTAATCATTTCGTTGATGGATCCAATCTGGAGAGAACGGATTGTACTTTGGGTTCAAGTGTTAGAGTTACTCTCTGTATTCAATGCAGCCAGTCAAGCTGCCTCCTAGGTGTACATGTTACTATGAAATAAATACTTGATTTTTAAGCTCGGTAGAACTTGTCACAGTGTAAGCTCACTATAAATCTGTTATGTCTTACACCAAACCTGCCTTGCCCTCCAATTCGACACTCCAGCGGCTTGCAAGTCACCACCTTCCAGCTTTCCATGGTAGTATGTCCAGGCCAGACCTCATGTACTACCAGGAGTTTCTGGATGGCAGTGAACAATGTTGCTGTGAATTCTTTTCTGAGCCCTCAGACCTGACAGCATAGCGACTCTGTCGTGAGTGTGGACATGGGTTTAGCAAGCACCCATGTGCTCTAGTCAGCATTCAAGACTCATGAGCACCAGACCGCGATGAACCTGGCAATGCAAAACCAGTGTTGGGTGGTCGGCAACTAGTACTTGACGTGTTCCACAAGAACCTAGGCTCAAAGGACATCACATTCGGGCTCAGAAACTCACAAGAGGACCAACTTGCCATTGCCAAGAGCAAGGCATGAAAGGGATTTCACGGCCTTGGTACACAACCTACAGCAGCAGTTGCATGAGAAAAGAATAAGGTAATTTAAGATCTACTATTACTAGAGTGAGCAACAACTCATTGTTATACAGCGACTCACTTTGCAAGCTAGAGCTGTTTCCAGAGCTCGAACCTCTCAAGCTGCTGGTCATGATGCCAATTCTGACTCTGACTCTGACTCTCTGAAGGACATTAAAGTGGGATCCTGGGTATGTCTTATAAATGCCTTAAACGTAAGTCATTCTTTGTTTTGATCAAAAAGGACTTACTGCTGATGCATATGATGCAGAACAAGGGCCAATTAGACACCAAGTACCAAAGGACACTTACCTGTGCAGATATTGGTTGTCTGGAGGGCCAGAAGTGTGCACAAGTGGACAAAGCCTGAAAATTTGCATTCAATACATCATGGTCTCACGAAGAGGTTGATGAGTACTTGCATCATACAGTTTTCCCAGTTCCCTTCAAATATCTGGATATGACATCAAAAGGGAAATCAAAGGAAGGCTTACCAATGTTACAGCTATATATTTTTCACTTTTACTTTGCGCATATGGACGCCTCCTTTATCTTATCAAGGGAAAACCCGACCAAAGACACTGTGCTAGACACAGGGGATCTAATGGGCCCTTCTAGATCAGTGGGCTTCACCTCCAACTCTTCACATTTCACCCCACTGATCACAGTACGTATTTAATACATCGTGATCATCACAGACCTCACACCAGTCACCTCCATCACTGTGATGTGATCCCTTATCTTTAATTACCATTGACACCTTCCATTCTACCATCCGCAGCAGATCAACGGCTGGATACCTCATGTACTTATTAATCTCCGTTACAGGCTGACTCCTCATGTCGATCATGTTGGGCCTAGGGGATGGACTTATGTAGATACGTATCTAGATTGGTACACAACATGTATCTACACGTAGAATAGTATATAAAGCGAGACTGGATGGAGCTCAGTCTCCAGTCTAGTTCTCTTGTTTCTCTCCTACAAAGTAGCATCTTAAGACGCACTCCTCTCGACGTCTAGCTTTTAAGTGGTTGCCTGCAAAGATTTGTAGATGCAACAGAAGGAGTGAGGTCAAGCATGAGAAACGGAAAGTATTAGTCCGCTAGTGTAAGAAAAGAAAAAGTGTTCATCCTGCGAGCGAATCATAACAGATATCCAACCACCCCTGAATGAAGTCCATCCAGATCCCCTCAACCTAATCCATTCATGTGGCCAGCAGCATCACGTAACATCTGTCTAGAAGCAACCCTAGGGGCGTAGCAATTCATTAGAGAAGCAGGCATAGCAAGAAGGTGATACAGAGAAGCCTCAGAGGAACAAGAAAGAGAATTACCTAGCGCTAAAAGGCAGAAACACAAGTATCCACAAACAATCAGAAGAAATGATCATTTTAGCAGAGTACAGCTTCAAGTATAACAATGCAAATCCTATAAATACTAGTTACCCTTCTATAAATCACAAATGGCCATTTCCCTCACAGACTACATTGCAGCCCTCACAAACCCCAACACAGACTGGAACACACAGCTCAACAACATTGCATCATATACAGCAGAACAAGAAGCTCACTATCATAGCATGTGAGATGAGATAACAAGGATAAGCAATGCAGTAGCAGACATAGAAAGAATTGTCACTACACTCGCACAAGGACAAGTAAAACCACCCACAAGACAACCTACGCCTAGTGGATCAGGAAAAGAAAAAGAAAGACCTACCAGCAGCTCTAGAAAAGTGGAAATCTTCGCAGACCCAGGAGATTATGATGGATCATTCATAAAGTTCAATGAATGGTGGGCCAAAATCCAGGCCTGGATCCAAATAAACAGGCATGCGATAGAACCTCAAAGTGGAGAAGCAATTCTTGTAGTATTATCCAAACTAAAAGGACCTAGGGCAGGACCCTTTGCTCAACTTAGGTTGCAAAGGATGCACAGCAATCAAGGATATAGCTAAATGGACTTGGAGAATGAACTGAGTAGTCTATTTAGAGGAAGCAACATCAAGGACAGAGCTATCAAAAAGATAAACAAAATGAAACAAGGGGCAAATCAGCCAATTGATGACTTCCTTGTTAAATGGTATGTAGAATTCAAGAAGGTAGAACTGGGAGACCCACACAGAGTATACCTCCTCAAACAAAACACAAAAAGGTATCTTATGGACTACATATAGTCCACGAAATGATGAATATACTAAGAGAAGTAGGCAATTGCCTTGAAGCCCTTGATCTAATCAGAGGGTGGACACAGTCAAGATTTGGATCTAATAAAGGAAAAGACCCAAATGCGATGGATATTAGTTCAGCTCAGAAAGAAGCCAAGTTATGTTACAATTGCAGCGAAACAGGTCATTTCACCAAACAATGCAAAAACCCCTCCATCAAATGTGATCTTTGTGGATGGTTCAACGGTCACAAGAAAGACTACTAACATAGGCAGGTAAGAAGTGTGTCTTCAGATGACGTTAAAAGTACTGAACACATTTACACACCCAGCATACAAGCTAAAAAAGGAAAAGGACATGACCCCACAATGGCCATAAAAGGCATGATGTTCGAAGAAGCAAGGGCGTTCTTCAGGGACATTGAAGATGCCAAAAATAAGAAGTCAGCAAAAGGCAGAGCCTAGATTCAGGAACTGGGTCTAATCTAGGTGAAGGTAAATATAAGCAGGTACACTTTCCAATGGACAATTGTTTCTCTAGTCTACATGTTTATGATACAGAAGCAGCGCCTTCCACTATTATATCTTCTTTGCTGATGGAGGAGTTCTCTCAAAGGCTCGGCTAGGGTGTTACACCAGTGCTTAATTCCTCTTCAAAGAAAGCTAACCCTTCGATCTCCCCTGCAGATCAAATCCCAGACAAAGGAATCTTTTTCAGATCACTAACAATTGATAATGAACTAAAAATAAAGATAAAGGTAAAACCTAAAAACACTGATCAAAGTTTTATTCCAGTATCAGCACTCCTAGACTCTGGCACAAATTGCATCTTTGTAGATAATGTATTTGTGATGCAACACGCACTCCCACTCAGGCAACTTGCACAATCCCTTACTGTCTATAAGGTAGATGGTACCCAGAATGAAGCAGGCAAGATTACACACGTAGTGTCACTCCTGCTGGATTATAAAGGACATTGAGAAATAGTTGAAGCAGAAGTCACCAGCTTGGAAAAGAACCAGATGGTAATCAGCTACTCTTGGTTAAAGAAACACAACCCAGATATCAATTGGAAAACTGAGGAAATTAAATTTAGAAGTTGTGGAAGAGAATGCTGGAATCTCAGAGATAAAAGCATCTATCTCAGGCTATTAGAGAAAGAAGAGCAGGAAGCTCAATACTGTAGCAACCACGAGTCTTCGTTATCTTCAATAGGCTATCACCATCGTTACATTCGTTCTTTAAATGGGACTCTATCCCTGAGGTATAAGAAATGAAGTGAGTGGGAGCTGTATCCCTTAAATAAGACTGTAGGCAGAGGAACAAGAGAACTAGACTGGAGACTGAGCTCCGTCCAGTCTCGCTTTATATACTATTCTATGTGTAGACACATGTTGTGTATCGATCTAGATACGTATCTACATAAGTCCATCCCCTAGGCCCAACATGATTGACATGAGGAGTTGGCCTGTAACGGAGATTAATAAGTACATGAGGTATCCAGCTGTTGATCTGCTGCGGATGGTAGAATGGAAGGTGTCAACGGTAATTAAAGATAAGGGATCACATCACAGTGATGGAGGTGACTGGTGTGAGGTCTGTGATGATCACGATGTATTAAATACGTGCTGTGATCAGTGGAGCGAAAGTGAAGAGCTGAAGGTGAAGCCCACTGATCTGGAAGGGCCCATTAGATCCCCTGTGTCTAGCATAGTGTCTATGTTGGGTTTTCCCTTGATAAGATAAAGGGGGCATCTTTATGCGCAAAGTAAGGGTGAAAAATATATAGCTGTAACAAATACAAAGTTTATGAAACAATAAAAACATTAGAAAAGGAGCAAAACGAAAAACAAGAACGAAATATTAGAATAGGACAAGCAGTAGATGAAAAGCTTAAAAACCTCATGGATCAAAAGAAGTCCGCTGTGGAACTCTTGCCAGAATGCTATCATGAGCATCTTAAAGTATTTGAAGAAAAAGCATCAACCAGAATGCCCACATGAAAATCTTGAGATCATGCTATAGATCTTAAAGAAGATTTCCAGCCAAAGAAAGGAAGACTAATACCCCTGAGCGTAGATGAACAGAAGAAAGTATCAGACTGGCTAGAAGATCAGTCATTCAAAGGATACATTAGGCCTTCTAAATCTCCTCAAATGTCACCGGTCTTCTTTGTACCAAAGAAAGATGGACAAAAATGCATGGTACAAGATTATCGCTATCTAAACTCGCAGACAGTGCAAAATAATTACCCACTACCTCTTATTTCACAACTCGTAGATCAATTAAAGGGAGCTAAACTATTCACTACATTGGATCTCAGATGGGGATACAACAACGTACACATTAAAGAAGGCGACGAATGGAAAGCAGCCTTCATCACTCACAAAGGGACCTTTGAACCCCTGGTTATGTTCTTTGGATTGTGCAACTCCCCAGCCACCTTCCAAACCATGATGAACGAATTATTTGCAGATATGGAAGATGTTGTGGTAGTCTACATTGACGATGTCATGATATTCACTAAAACTGACAATGAACAAGAGCACATAGAAATCATTAAGAAAGTGTTAAAGTGTCTAGAAGATAATGATCTCTTCATCAAACCAGAAAAGTGTCACTTCTTTAAGAAAGAAGTCGACTATTTGGGGATGGTTGTAGGACAAGATGGGATCAAGATGGATCGCAAGAAGGTTGACACCATCTTAGATTGGCCGGCACCTACCAATGTAAAAGGGGTGCAAAGCTTTCTCAGTCTCGCCAACTACTATCGTCGTTTCATAGAAGGATAGGCGCAAGTCGCTAGACCTCTGAACGACCTTCTAAAGAAAGACATTCCTTGAAAATGGGACTCCCTGCAACAGAATGCTTTTGATAAATTAAAAGAACGATTCACCACAGCTCCTATCCTTGCTTATCCAGACATTGATTGTCAATTCCAATTAGAAACAGATGCTTCTGATTATGCAACAGGAGCAGTATTATCTATACTAAAAGAAGACAAATGGCATCCAGTGGCATATAGTTCACACTCGATGTCACCAGAAGAAAGAAACTATCCTATTGCAGATAAAGAGATGTTGAGCATCATCTGATGGCTAGAGCAATGGCGCCATTATCTAGAAGGGATAGAACATCCATTTGAAGTATGGAATGACCATGCAAACCTTCAATACTTTATGAAAGCACAAGATCTATCTAGAAGACAAGCTAGATGGGCGCAATACTTATCCAGATTTAATTATAACTTTGTGTACAAACCAGGATCATCCAATGCGAAGACAGATGCTCTCTCTAGAAGAGAAGATCATGCACAAGGAATAGAAGATGACAACAAAGGCATAACTATGATATCCCCAGAGTGGATAAGGACAACATCATCCAAAGTTGCAATCTACAATGAAGGGGCACAGCTACATATTTAACCAAACATGTCTCTTGACAGAGATGGAAATACAGAAGTTATGTAGAGAACACAAAGTGTGCGAAGAAGCTAATGGGCTTCTTTACCAAGAAGGAAACCGGTTATACATTCTGGCCAAAAACAGAGATAATGAAGATTTAAGAATCAAGACCCTTAAATTATGTCATGACTCACCTATGGCAGGACATCCCAGAAATGAGAAGACTATTGATCTAGTCTTATGTCACTATTGGTGGCCCGATGTCACAACTCAAATCAAAGACTATGTATCTTGTTGCAATTGATGCGCATGAATGAAACCCTTTAACTAGCCCAGCTCTGGTTTATTACAACCTTTAGAAGTCCCTAGCAAACCCTGGCAGGACATATCTGTCGATTTTGTCACCAATCTGCCAGAGAGTAACAGATCAGACAGCATCCTAGTAGCTGTAGATTGCTTCTCGAAGGAAACAGTGCTTATCCCCTGTTGCAAGACGATATCCACCATTGAGACAGCAGGTCTCTACCTTCATCATATCTTCAAGCACCACAGAATTCCCTTATCATTCATGTCCAATCATGGACCACAATTCGCTTCACAAGTCATGGAAAAGCTATGTAAGAAGCTCAATATAAAGCAACATTTATCTACCACACATCATCCACAGACAGATGGCCAGACAGAAAGGATGATCAGGGATGTGCAGCAGTATCTAAGAATATTCTGTGCAGAGCACCAAGGCAAATGGGCACAATGGTTACCCATCACATAATTCAGCTATAACTCTAAGAGGCAAGCCTCAATCAAGAAGTCTTCATTCGAAGTTACTCACTCCTATACTCCGTGCATGGAAGTAGAACCCATTGCATCATCTTCCAAGGCACCAGCTGCTGATGAATTCCTATCCACCTTATACGATGTAACGGAGCAAACTAAATTAAATCTAGAACAAGCTCAGCTGCACATGAAAGCACAAGCTGATAAACATAGAAAGGAAACTCCTCCCTATAACATTGGAGACAAAGTGTGGTAATCCACAGATAACTTAAAGTTGCCACATGCAAGTCACAAATTAACAGAGCGATGACTAGGACTATATGACATCATCAAGCTAGTCGGGGATAATGCAGTCACCCTTCGCTTGCCATCCTCAATGTGAATCCACACAACTGTTAACATATCACGGGTTAAGCCTTATAAAGAAAGGCTTCAGGGACAACCTGTCATCGCTCCTGGCCCTATACAGGTAATCGAGGACCGAGATAATTTATATGAAGTAGAACAAATCATCACTAGTAGATTCAAAGGTCGTTGCCTTGAATACCTAGTCCATTGACTAGGATATGATGAGACAGATCAAACTTGGGAACCAGAAGATCATCTTCTACTGGGTGCACTTGATGCCATTGGCGATTTCCATAGGGAGTATCCTTCTGCACCTCGAAGATTGCAGATGTCTCATTTGGCATTTATATGATGCTTTTATAAACATAAAGTTCTCACTCTTCCATCAACACACCCTTTTGATCACCTGGAAGTCAATCCTTAAATAGGGGGTAGTGTTACAGCTATGTATTTTTCACCCTTTACCTTGCGCATATGGATGCTTTCCTTATCTTATCAAGGGAAAATCTGACCTAGACACTGTGCTTGACACAGGGGATCTATGGGCCCTTTCAGATCTGTGGGCTTCACTTTCACCTCTTCACTCTTCGCCCCACAGATCACAGCACATATTTAATACACTGTGATCATCACAGACCTCACATCAGTCACCCCATCACTGTGATGTGATCCCTTATCATTAATTACCGTTGACATCTTCCATTCCACCCACCTGCAGCAGATCAACAGCTGGTAACCTCATGTATATATTAATCTCTGTTAACAGGCAGACTCCTCATGACAATCATGTTGGACCTAGGGGATGGACTTATGTAGATACGTATCTAGATCAATACACAACATGTATCTACACATAGAATAGTATATAAAGCGAGACTGGATGGAGCTCAGTCTCCAGTCTAGTTCTCTTGTTTCCTCCTATGATTCATATCTAAGATAGTCTTTCCTCTCGACATCTAAAAGATAGTGATTGCCTGCAAGATTTGTAGTCGCAACACTCAGTGGTAATGGTGGCCTGGGTATTGATGGCTATGGTGGCTGCATGATGATGGCAGTGGCCATTGTCATAACCATTGATGCAGTTGTCATTGTCATCACCATTGGTGCTGATTGATAATGGTAGTGGTGATGGTGGTGGTGGACACTGTCATTTCCATTGACACCATTGATAGTGGCAGTGGCTCAGATGGCAGTGGTGGTAGCCATTATTATCATCAGTGCCATCATAGCATTGATGATGGCAATGACAGTGGTGGTGGTGATGGTGTGTCAGTGACCATGTTGTCATCTGTGGATGGACTTAGTAAAATGTTTGCTATCTAGATATATAAAATGTACCCATATAACATATATTACTTACATTGAGCAACAAAACTGAGTCAATGTTTACTACATTTGACTTGTTCAGTGAATATTGAGTGAACCATTGATGCTAGACTCTTAAACCTAGATACAGTGACTTCAAAAAGTGTTACAATGTTTGATTAAAATGCAGTGTGTGTAGTACAATGCAATCATCCATGGGAATTTCGCTTAGATTATGTGAGATGAAATAAGGTTCATACTCTCGGCTACCAAAACGGTCCCTGGGTCATGTGATTAGGCTCAGGGGCTGGTGGGATATGGCCATTTCAAAACAGCAATACCATTGTAACACTTTTTGGACTTTTGATACAAGATATGGAATTATGGCTATATAAGAGTTTGTTTGCTATTGTTTGGTGCCACAAACAAAGATATACATATTAATGATATGTCTGAATTGAAACACATACCCATGCCTCTTTATTTTCTACCACCATTATTATGTGATCTCTTACTACCACCTAAAAGTGTTACGATTCGCTCGCAGGACGAACACTTTTTCTCTTCTTTCTCTTTCAGACTAATCGTTTACTTTCTCACACTTACCTCACATCCTTCCACGTCGTTCTATGACATTCCATACATCTCATAAGCATGCTTACTGTTACGCGTGGCCTTGGATAAGGTCGCGCGTAGACCTACAAGTGCCTAGGGGATGAGGAGACGAGGAGACGAGGACTACGGTTGAGAATATCCGTAGGAAGGGGTCGACCGTGGGGTTGTCGATCTATGTCTACTCAGCGTGGCGCGGAGTAGTCAAGGTAACCTATGCCACACAGGCGATAGGGTCAAGGGTTCAAAGAGAGAGAGAGACACGCGAGGACACGACGAGTGTATTCGGTGAAGCGTTCACTCAAGTGTAGAACGGAGACACAAGGTAGATTGCTAGTGCTAACTAGGCGATAGCCGTAGGTAGAACTAGGTTAAAGAAAAGGTATGAAACGCCCTGTTGAAGGGTTTATATAGTGAAGGGAAGAATGTGACGGTAACGCGTCACGTAGTTAAGGGCCGGCGTGGGAAACAGCGTGAGAAGAGCGGAAGCCAATAGCAAATCCACGCATGAGAAAGAGACATAAGGGCCGGCGCATTCGGCGTGAGAAAAGTAGAAGACGAACGAGTACCTGCGCGGTGAAGGATAAGCACGCTTACGAGGTATGTGAAATGTCGTAGAACGACGTGGAAAGTGGTGAAGTAAGCGTGAGAAAAGAAACAAGTGTCAGTCTGTAAAGCTAAGCAAGGAAAAAAAGAGTAGACCATGCAGCAAATCGTAACACTTACCCTCCACTGCACAGGTACTCTTTCTCTTCTAATCTTCTCATGCCGTATGCACTGGCCCTTAACGTTTTCTTCTCACGCGTGGTTTCACTATTGGCTTCTCTATTTCTAATGCCGCTTCCCATGCCGGCCCTTAATCATTGTGACATGTAACTGTCACACTCTTATCTTACTATATAAACCCTTCAACAGGGTCTCTCGTCTCTTCTCTTCAGCTTAGTTCTACCTATGGTTTACCACCTAGTTAGCACTAGCAATCCATTTACCTTTGATCCTCGCATCTTCGCTCTACCATTAAGTGAGTGCTTCACACTATGGCTCATCCACCTTCGTGTGTCATTACCTCTGATCCTACGATCCGCTAGCCAAGCTAGGCAGCGGTTACTCAGGACCCATCAACACCCTTGATGGTACTCTCAACCCAGCATCCCCACGGCTGGCCCTACATTGTCATATATATGAACAACCAAACCCTCTCGAACCTATTAGGCATTAGTAGATCTGCATGCGACTTTACCCAAAGCCATGTGTAACAAAAGAACTAAGCTACCTCCTCATTTGGGTACTCTCACATATGCCACCCACCATAGCTTCCCACCAAAACACTCAAACCACTAATCCGTGTTGGAACCCTTGAGAACCTCTGCATACTTTGCACTCTGACTCCTCTGACACCCCTGACGATCCCAACCAAGCATATTGGACAAAGACCCTGACGAGCCTTTACTAGACTCAGATGAAGAACTCGCTACCTGTGACCTTGCCCACAGCTTTTCTGCTTCTGTGCAGATACCTCGTCCTCAGACTCCCCTATCTCCGACACCCAGACGCCAAACCAGCCACATCTTCCCTCTGATCCCTTGTCCTCCATCCCCCACTATGTCCACAAAACCCCTTGAACTCCACATCAGTGCCCCAGAGTGATACGATGGCGATTACAAAACTGCCAAGCAATGGTTTGACTCTGTCGCCTTCTACCTCAACGTTAATGCCAAGGTATATACCACCAACTCCAGGCACATTGCCTTTATGCTTTCCTATATGATGAAGAGATCAGCACTCACATGGGCCAACACCTTCCGAGCCTCGAAGATCACAGCCGATAGCTCGATTTCAATGGGCTCGTGGGCTGACTTCTGAGATGCTTTTATCATAGCATTCAAGCACCACGACACCACTGGCAATGCGATTGCCTGGCTTACTACCACCCGCATGACCACCACTAAGAATGGCGGATACTCCCCCTTGCTCACTGAGTACAACGCTCAGTTCCAGAACCACTATGCCATTGCTGGCATAGCAGATCACAACGTCCTCATTGGCTACTATTCAGCCACCATCCCTGAAGTCCTCATGCACTGCATCTTGGCCATGGAGAAAGTCCCCACTACCATTGATGACTGGTTGAAGAAGGCTGTTACCTTCCAAACCCACATGGAACGAGCTAGAGAGATCGCCGCTCATCATAAGACCCCCTCCTGTCACATGTACCATCAATACACCACCCCCACCCCCACCAAAGACCCCAACACTATGGACGTTGATGCCATCCACCTTCCCTGACTTACCCCTGCAGAACAAGAACTCTGCCAAAAGGAAGGCAGATGCTTCTGCTGTCACCAGAAAGGACATAGGGTTACCGCCTGCCCCACGTTCACTTCAAACACCCCGAGGCCAAAGAAGACTGTCTGGAAGATCATAGAAGTAGAAGTCGAGGACAAAGAAGAAGTCCCTCAACTACAAGAGATTGACAATGATGATGATGATGAAGAACCAAAGGTGTCTTGCATCACTTTTACCCCCCAGGATTTTTAAAACGGAATGCTGCCTCGATGTCAGTAGTTCCTCCTATTATGTGTGTGCCTGTACTTGTATCCACATCCAAGAAATCAATACGTATTCCCTTGCAACTCATTGATCCCTCGCACATCATGAAAACTGTCAACACCCGCGCCCTCATCAATAGTGGGGCAGACATCAACTGCCTTGACTGGGACTTTGCTCAAAAACACAAACTCCCCCTCGACAAACTTCCTGTCTCCATCCCCATCAATAACGTCGATCAAACCCCCAATGCCAAAGGGGCTATCCGTTGCTCCACCTCCCTTTTCACCAACATCAACAGGATCGCCCAGCATGTACACTTCCATGTCATGCATTGTGGATCCGAGAATATGATTCTTGGAATGCCTTGACTATGCACTATGAACCCCTCTATCAATTGGTTGTTGCAGACGATCAACATCTCCGAATCAGCGGATGAGTCTGCCTTCCTCTACCACATTCATGTCACCGACCTAAAGCAGCATGAAGATGCCCTACCCTGCGCATCTCCCCCAAGACCACCTCGTCATGTGATGGTCGAAACTATCCCCGACCACACCTTATCTATGTTCCTTGATATGCCCAATGGGAACCTCTTTGTCCGCCGCACGCTCTACAATAACTCTTGCCAACAGGTCCTCAAGTCCAGATCCTGATACCACCAGACCCACCCAAAGCTTGTTGCCAAGCTTACCACTGCCTCGGAACTCGCAGCTGCCGCCGAAAAGGCTAAACCAAAAGTTACTCTACCCGACGCATACCAAGACTTCGCCCTAGTCTTCACCAAAGAATCTGCAGACTCCCTTCCCCCGTCCAAACCCTACAACCATGAAATCAACATCAAGGACTCATTTACCCTGAAGATTGGAAAACTCTACCTGCTCACCCCCGATGAAAAGAAAGCCATGGAAGATTTCCTCAATGAGAATCTCACTGCTGGCAAGATCCGCCCTTCGAATTCCCCTCAAGCATCGCCATTCTTCTTTGTCAAAAAGAAGGATGGCAAACTCCATCCCTGCCAAGACTATCAGTATCTCAATGAACACATCATTCGCGATGCTTACCTGCTTCCCCTCATCTCTGACCTCCTAGATAAACTGAAAGGAGCTCGTATTTTCACCAAGTTTGATGTATGATGGGGATACAATAACGTATGTATAAAAGATGGGCACCAATGGAAGGGTGCCTTCCTCACTCACAAAGGACACTTCGAACCAATGGTCATGTTTTTCGGCATGACTAACTCTCCTGCAACATTCCAATGATTTATGAACAACTCCTTCTATGATATGATCACCAAAGGATGGTTGGTTATTTATATGGACGATCTACTAATCTTCTCTCCCAATGACAAAACTCACACCGAACACACCCGCTGTGTCCTTCAATGGATGACAGAACTCAATCTCCATCTCAAACTGAAGAAATGCCAATTCACCGTTCCAGAGGTTGAATACCTCGGGATGATCGTCAAAGAAGGACAACTTGCCATGGACCCCATCAAGCTAGATGGGATCGCTAAGTGGCCTATGCCACAGAAAGTCAAAGATGTCCATTCCTTCTTGGGATTCGCTAATTTCTATAGACATTTTATCTCTGGCTATCCCAACATTGCCCACCCCCTCATCGACCTCACCAAGAAAACTATGCCTTGGATCTGGGCTGCTGCACAACAAACTGCCTTCAAGCAACTCAAGGAGTTGTTCCTCCATAAGCCCATCCTTTTTATGCCAGATATCTCTCGACCTTTCACCATGGCCACCGACACTTCTAAATATACATTGGGTGGTATTTTGCTACAAACCGATGCGAATGGGGATTGGCACCCCTGTTCTTACTTATCACAATTATTTTCCTCCTCAGAACACAACTATGATATCCACGACCAGGAGCTCTTGGCCATCATCTATGGTTTCAAAGCCTGGAGGCAATACCTCCACAGCTCTCCCTTCCCCGTCAAGGTTTTCTCGGATCACAAGTATTTAACCTATTTCTGCCACCCCCAAGATCTCAACCGACATCAGGCCCACTGGCTCCTTGACCTCACTGACTACGACTATTCGATCACTCATGTCCCCAGCGCCCAGCTCGCTGGCCCAGATGCCCTGTTCCAACAACCAGATCTTCTTCCTTGCGCTGACTCTGATAATAACGGCGTCACCCTCCTCCCTAACACCCTCTTTGTTCGCCTTATCAACTCTGCCCTCTCCAACCACATCACCTCAGCCTCTGCCTCCGATGACCTCATTCTCCACAAACTGCAGAAGATCGACAGTTCTCTTCCCTCTGCCTTTCGCTCACACCTCTCCGATTGGCAATACCAAGACAGCATCCTCCAGTACCAAGGACACATCTATGTCCTTCCCGACCATGACCTTCGCCACACTGTCATCCAGCGCTCCCATGACCATGCCTCTACCAAGCACCCCAGCTATCTCAAAACCCGTCAGCTCGTCACCTCTGAATTCTGATGGCCAGGCCTTGCCACCTTCATCTGCTCCTACATTGACGGCTGTGCCATCTGTCAATGAAACAAGGCCAACACTCGCCCAACGACACCCCCCCTTGTCCCTATTCCCTCCTCCTGCTCCCGCCTGTTCCAGCAGGTTTCCTGCAATCTCATCACTGATCTTCCGCTGTCTGGGGGATTCAACTCGTTATTGGTCATGGTGGACCACGGCCTTACTAAGGAGGTAATTCTTTGCCCCACTAAGAAATCTATTACTGCCGAGGGCATAGCAGCACTTTTCTTCTATAAAGTTTACCTCTGTTTTGGACTCTATGAGAATATCATATCAGATCGTGGCCCACAGTTTGCCTCCACGTTCACCAAAGAACTCAGTCGACTACTCAACTACAACCTCTCTCTTTCCACAGCATACCATCCTTAGACCAATGGTGAAATTGAACAAGTCAACCAAGAAATCAAAACCTATCTCCGCATCTACTGTGGAGATCATCCATCTACCTGGTCAGAACATATATCCCATGCCAAATTTACACATAATCACCGCCCTCACTTCATCACCAGCAAATCCCCGTTTTATCTCATGATGGGATACAAACCCCACGCTCTCCCCTCGGTGATCGCTGAAACCAACATTCCCACCGTAGAATCCCATCTCAAGGCTTTAACTGCCTTGTGAGACAAAGTCCTAGCATCCCATGAACTTGCACGACAAGTCATGGTGTCCAGGTCTAAGTCAAAATTCATACCTTTTGAGAAAGAGCAGTGAGTTTGGCTGGAGGCCAGGAATCTTAAAAGGTCCGTCAAAGATCTGAAGTTCACTGCAAAGCACGAAGGCCCCTTCATTATCTCTGACATCATCTCCCCCGTCTCCTATTGCCTTCGACTCCCATGAATGTGGAAAATCCACAACACGTTTCACGCTTCCCTCTTATCACCCTACCGCAAAAATGACATCCACGGCCTGAACTTCCCCACACTGCCTCCGGATCTTGTCGAAGGACAAGAGGAATACAAAATAGAATGAATCATATGGCATCGAGGTATGCCATCGGCCCGTCAGTACCTGATCCGAGGGAAAGGGTACTCTGCAGAAGAAGAATCATGGGAACCCAAGTGGAACCTGAAACATTCGTCAGAGTTACTCGATGATTATAAAAGATGTCATCTCCATGCCTTCTCTCTCTCATCCACTCACCCACCATACCACAGATAAATCCACTCCTCGTACTCCTAATGGCTATCAAATTCGCCCATGTCGACACTCCTGCCACCGTATCCTCCACCAACCCCAGCACAGTCTGTCTTCCCACTACCGACCCTGAGAGGGTCTCTCCTACTCACCCCACTGCCCCACAACCTGTCAACTTTGCCACTCTTATTGGTGATGTTCCCCAGTTCCACATCTCCCCCATCTCAGGCAGGATTCAATCCTCACTGTTGTTTACCCCTTCACCTGATCGGGAACCTTCTCCTGGACCACCCTTGTTCCTAGGAGTCCACCACCCCCAGCTTGTCCGCACACCCAGCTCCGACTCCCTTATCACCCACTCTGGGTGGGACTCCCAGGTTCCCTTAGACGTCTCTGCTCACAGGTATACCAACCATCTCCAGGAGGAACAGTTTACCAATGAGAATTATGTTCATTTCCACTTGGTTATATCTGACGATTGCCTTCATGTCCCTATTAGTGTTTATTCTTCCGATGGTTCCCCCATTTTTACTTGGTTCAAAACCGCGATGCAGTTGAACCACATTGCTGCCTTCATCTCCAGCTCTGGCCTAATCTTTCCTCACACCACACTCGGCAGGACTATGCAGGACTTCATCTACCACATGCACTATCAGTTGTACACTCATGCCTTTCAAATGGGTTACGATACCTTCCTCCTTGATGTCGATAACCACTTCCGAGATCTCACTGCTGCAGGTCGAGGACTTGGGAACGAAGTCCTAAGGGATGGATCACCTATCCATAGGCAAACACTCAACGACTGATGGACTGGTCATAACGGCAGGGATCACGTCTACCCTGAACATCCTCGATTCAACCAGCGATGCTTCCAGTGTGTTACGATTCACTCACAGGACAAACACTTTTTCCTTGCTTTCTCTTTCAGACTAATACTTTTCGTTTCTCATGCTTAAACTCATTCCTTTCATGTCATTCTACGACATTCCATACATCTTGTAAGCGCTTATCCTCCACCATGCAGGTACTCCTTTTCTTCTGATCTTCCCATGCCGTATGCGCCGGCCCTTAACACCTCTTTCTCATGCGTGGTTCTGCCATTGGTTCCTCTATTCTTACGCCACTTCCCACGCCGGCCCTTAACCCATGTGACACATAACCATCACGCTTTTACTTTGCTATATAAACCCTTCAACAGGGCCTCTCGTCTCTTCTCCTTAGCTTAGTTCTACCTACAGCTTGTCACCTAGTTAGTACTAGCAATCCACTTGCCTTTACTCCTCAGTCTTCATTCTACTATTAAGTGAATGCTTCACACTCGGCCTCACCGCCCTCGTGTGTCTCTTCCCTTGAACCTTCAACCCGCTAGTCAAGCTAGACAGCAGTTACCTTCGACCCGTCAAACACCTTTGACGGTACCTTTGACCCAGCACCCCCACAGCTGGTCCTACGTCGTTGTATACACGAACGACAGACCTCCCTCGACCCTACTAGGCATTAGTAGGTCTACGCACGACCACACCCACGGCCACACATAACACAGTGTCACTGTCTTGGACATACTCAACTATCCTGTCAGCAGCATGTCTGCACGGGATGTCTCCAACATGCACCTGGCCACTCTCTCACTCGCTGCCCAGGATCTTCTCGTCCTCTTGCCTCTCGCCTCACTTCCCCTCGTACTCCGTCCTCCTCTACATCCACACATCACCGACCCCAAGCTGCATTCCACAATGGACAAATCGTCTGTTGAGCCACACCCCATCATACATCACATCAGTCATCCTCTTCTTCTCAGAACTCCTACCACCCCACCCCATCCTCACCCCACGCTCCCTCACCTTATGAGGACAGCGATGAACTTGACAACGTTGTCTACGCAAACATCACTGGCTCCCTGGAACCTGCTTTTAGGGATTTGTAAGGAATCCTTGCTGTAGCTTCAGGTTACTAAGGGGGTAATGTTACGATTCACTCACAGGACAAACTCTTTTTCTCTTCTTTCTCTTTCAGACTAATCGTTTACTTTCTCACGCTTACCTCGCATCCTTCCACGTCGTTCTACAACATTCCATACATCTCATAAGTGTGCTTACCCTCCACTGCGCAGGTACTCTTTCTCTTCTGATCTTCTCATGCCGTATGCGCCAGCCCTTAATGTTTCCTTCTCACACGTGGTTTCGCTATTGGCTTCTCTATTTCTAATGCTGCTTCCCATGCCGGCCCTTAATCATTGTGACATGTAACTGTCATGCTCTTACCTTACTATATAAACCCTTCAACAGGGCCTCTTGTCTCTTCTCTTCAGCTTAGTTCTATCTACGGTTTACCGCCTAGTTAGCACTAGCAATCCATTTACCTTTGATCCTCATGTCTTCGCTCTACCATTAAGTGAGCGCTTCACACTACAGCTTGCCCGCCTTCGTGTGTCATTACCTCTGATCCTACGACCCGCTAGCCAAGCTAGGCAGCAGTTACTCAGGACCCATCAACACCCTTGACAGTACTCTCAACCCAGCATCCCCACGGCTGGCCCTACATCGTCATATATATGAACGACCAAACCCTCTTGAACCTATTAGGCGTTAGTAGGTCTGCGCGCGACTTTACCCAAAGCCATGCGTAACAAAAAGCATACCATCCTTTCTTAGCTTGATGCTGGTCATTCCCTTCACTCTATTGTCTCTACCACTGGTGTTGGCATTGCCACCATATCCAGACTTTATTCTGAGAAGCATTCTGATCTTCAAAAGTCTATTGATGGTCATCCAGTCAAGCTTTCTTCTATCAACATTTGCCATGCAGTTTATCTCATCTCTACTCACAAGGCAGAGAATGCTGTTCAGATGACCAAAACACTCTCCAACATTATCCACCAGCATCTTCATCCTAATAC
>JBBPTX010000550.1:0-21203 GCA_038094595.1 Pulveroboletus aff. annulatus
ACCTCTTAAACTTCACATCGGCACCCCAGACAAGTATGATGGCGATTACAAAACGGCCAAACAATGGCTCGACTCAGTCACCTTCTACCTCAACGTTAACGCTGAGGTATACACCACTGACCCAAAGCGCATCGCTTTTGCGCTCTCATACATGGCTTGAGGCCCCGCACTCACATGGGCCAATACTTTCTGAGCTTTAAAAATCGCAACTGACGGCTTGATCTCTATGGGCTCATGGTCCGACTTCCGTGACACCTTCATCTCGGCATTTAAACACTATGACACCATGGGCAATGCGATTGCTTGGCTCACCACTACCTGCATGACCGCCACCAAGAACGGTGGATACTCCCCTTCGCTTACTGAGTACAATGCTCAGTTCCAGAACCATAGTGCCATTGCTGGCATAACCGACAACAATGTTCTTATCGGCTATTACTCGGCCACCATCCCTAATGTTCTCACATGCTGTATCCTAGCCATGGAAATGGTCCCCACTACTATAGACACCTGGTTGAAGAAGGCAGTAACCTTCCAAACCCACATGGAGCGCGCTAGAGAAATCACCGCTCGCCACAAAACCCCTACCTGCCACATGTTACGTGTGACCACAGGTGTAGTCGTGCGTAGATCTACTAATGCCTAGTAGGGTTGAAGGAATCAGTCGTTCGTATATACAACGACGTAGGGGCCAGCCGTGGGGATGCTGGATCAAAGTACTGTCGAAAGGTTTTGATGGGTCAAAGGATATCTGTCATCTAGCTTGATGATCGGGTCAAAGGTTCAAGGGAAAGACACATGCAGGCTGGCTAGCCGAGTGTGAAGTGCTCACTTAATGGTAGAGCAGGGACATGAGGAGTAAAGATGAGTTGATTGTTAATGCTAACTAGGCGACAAGCCATAGGTAGAACTAAGCTAAGGAAAAGACGAAGGAACCCTGTTGAAGGGTTTATATAAGAAAGCTGAGGCATGACAGTTATGTGTCACAACAATTAAGGGCCAGCATGGGATACGGCATTAGAAATGGAAGACCAATGGCAAAACCATGCATGAGAAAAAGATGTTAAGGGCCGGCATATACAGCGTGAGAAGATCAGAAGAAGAGGAGTACCTGCACAGTGAAGGAATAAGCACGCTTATGAGATGTATGGAATGTCGTGGAATGACATGGAAGGAATGAGGTTAAGCATGAGAAATGGAAAGTATTAGTCCACTATTGTAAGAAAAAAAAAAAGTGTTCGTCCTGCAAGCAAATCGTAACATTACCCCCTTAGTAACCCAAAGCTATGGCAAGGATTCCTTACAAGTCCCTAAAAGTGGGCCCCGGGGAGCTGGTGATGTTAGCGTAGCTGACATCATCTAGTTCGTCTCTGTCCTCATAAGGTGAGGGGGCACAGGGTGAGAATGGTGCTGGATGGTAGGATTGTTGAGAGGAGGAGGACGACTGACGAGAGGTATGGCGGGGAGTGGCTTGACGGACGACTTGTCTGTTACAGAAGGCGGCTTGAGGGCGGCAAGATGTAGACGTGGAAGAGGACATAGCACGAGGGGAGGTGAGGCAAGCGGCGAGTGGTCAAGAGGATCCAGGGCAATGGGCGAGGGAGTGGCCAGGTGCACATTGGAGGCATCCCATGCAGACATGCTGCTGACAAGACAACTGGGTATGCCCAAGGCAATGGCATTGGAAGCACCGTTGGTTGAAATGAGAGTGTCCGGGGTAAATGCGATCTCTGCCATTACAACCTGTCCACCAGTCGTTGAGTGTTTGCCTGTGAATAGGCGACCCGTCTCTCAGGACTTCGTTGCCAAGTCCTCAACCTGTGGCGGCGAGATCTCGGAAGTGGTTGTCAACGTCGAGGAGAAAAGTATCGTAGCCCATTTGGAAGGTGTGGGAGTACAACTGGTAGCGCGCATGATAGATGAAGTCCTACATGGTCCTGCCAAGCGTGGTGTGTGGAAAGATCGGGCTGGAGCCAGAGATGAAGGTGGCGATGTGGTTCAATTGCATTGCAGTTTTGAACCAAGTAAAGATGGGCGAGCCATCAGAAGAATAAACACTAATTGTTACGATTCGCTCGCAGGACGAACACTTTTTCCTTGCTTTCTCTTTCGGACTAATACTTTTCATTTCCCACGCTTAACTTCATTCTTTCCATGTCATTCCTCGACATTCCACACATCTCGTAAGCGTGTTTATCCTCCACCGCGCAGGTACCCCTTATCTTCTGATCTTCTCACGCTGTATGCGCCGGCCCTTAACGTCTCATTCTCATGCGTGGTTATGTCATTGGTTTTCTATTTCTAACACCGCTTTCCACGCCGGCCCTTAACTACTGTGACATGTAACTGTCACGTTTTTACTTTACTATATAAACCCTCCAACAGGGTCGTTTCCTTTTCTCTTCAGCTTAGTTCTACCTACGGCTTGTCGCCTAGTTAGCACTAGCAATCTACTTGCTTTACTCCTCAGTCTTCGTTCTACTATTAAGTGAACGCTTCACACTTGGCCCCACCGCCTTCATGTGTCTACTCCGTGAACCCTAGGCCCACTTGCCAAGCTAGGCAGCGGTTTATCCTCTGACCCGTCAATACCCCTTGATGGTACTCTTGACCCAGTACCCCCATGGTGGGCCTTACGTCGTCGTCGACATGAACGACTGAACCCTTGACCCTACTAGGTGTTAGTAGGTCTACACGCGACCTCACCCCCGGCCACGCGTAACACTAATGGGAACACGAAGACAATCATCAGACATAAGAGAATGGAAGTGAATGTAATTCTCATCAGTGAACCGTTCATCCCGAAGTTGGTTGGTATGGCAATGAGTGGAGACGTCTAAGAGAACCTGAGAGTCCCATCCTGAGTGGGCGATGAGAGAGTCCGAGCTAGGTGCACGGACGAGCTGAGGATGGTGTTACGTATGGCCCGGGTAGGGTCGTACGCAGCCCTGCTGTATCCGCCTGAGCGGGTCGAGAGTATCAACCGTCGGGGTATCGACGGCGGTGAGCGGCCTAGAACCGCGGGGGAGACGAGGGTACGCGCGGGAGGGGTGTCCCTTAGCGTCGAGGTTCACTCAAGAGTCGAACGAGACTCGTAGAGATGTGGATCAAGGGGTAACGATGAGGTGTATTCGCAGGGAACACTACAAGTAGGCGGAAAACCACAGGGAGCTCAAAGTTAAGGGAAAGGCGTAAGGCCAGATCGACTGGTATATATAGTGAAGAGTGACTGTGTGACCGTAACGTCACAGGGTCAAGGGTAAGGGTTAAGGGCCGGCGTGGGAAACGGCAATAGAATGCGAAGGAATGCCTTGGAAGGCGTAAGAACCACGCGTGAGAAGGAAACACGAACGTGCCGGTGCATGCGGCGTAAGAAGGGTGAACACGTGTGTGATAAGGCAACATGAGGGAGATAAGTGCACAAGAACACGTAAGCGTAAAGACGTACGTGTGACGGAGACCTCGGAGAGCCGAGGGACAAGGGTAAAGGGTTGGCGCGGGCAACCGTGAGAAGAGCGGAAGAGTGAGCGTACGCGCAGAGTAAAGACGAAGAAAAAGGAAAAGACGTGCCCGGCACGATGGATCGTAACAGATGGTGAACATCTAGGAACGAGGGGGGTCCAGGAGAAGGTTCCCAATCAGGCAGAGGAGTAAATGTTGGTGAGGATTGAATCCTGCCCGAGATGGGGGAGACGTGGGATTGGGGAACATTGCCAACAAGAGTGGCGAAGTTGACAGGTTGTGGGGCGGCGGGGCGAATAGGAGAGACCCTATCAGGGTTGGTAGAGGGAAGGTGGATGATACCAGGGTTGGTGGAGGGCATGGCGGTGGGGGTGTCGACATTGGTGAACTCGATAGCCATTAGAAGAAGATGGAGTGGATTTATTTGTGGCATGGTGGGTGTGCAGATGAGAGAGAGAAAGCATGGGGATGTCATCTTTTATAATCTTCTAGTAACTCCGACAAGTGTTTCAAGTTCTGCTCAGGTTCCCACGATTCTTCTTCGGCAGAGTATCCTTTCCATCGGATCAGATATTGGTGGGCCGACAGCATTTCTCGATGCTGTATGATGCATTCAATTTCATATTCCTCTTGTCCTTCAACAAGATCTGGAGGTGGTGTGGGGAAGTTAGGGTCGTGTATGTCGTTTTCATGATAAGGTGATAACAGAGAAGCATGGAACATGTTATGGATCTTCCACGTTTGTGGAAGTCGGAGGTGATAGAAAACAGGGGAGATGACGTCAGAGATAATGAAGGGACCTTCGTGTTTCGCGGTGAACTTCGGATCTTGGACAGACCTTTTAAGATTCCTGGCCTCCAACCAAACTCGCTCTCCTTTCCTAAAAGGCACGAATTTTGACTTAGATCTGGACACCATGACTTGTCGTGCAAGTTCATGGGATGTGAGGGCTTCATTCCATAGGGTGGTCAGCTCTTTGAGACGGGTTTCGACGGCGGGGACGTTTGTTTTGGCGATTACTGAAGGTAGGGCATGGGGTTCATACCCCATCATGAGGTAAAACGGGGATTTACCAGTGATGGAGTGGGAGCAGTGATTGTGTGTGAATTCGGCGTGAGAAATGTGTTCAGACCAAGTAGAAGAGTAATCACCACAGTATATATGGAGGTAAGTCTCAACTTCTTGGTTGACATGTTTGGTTTCACCGTCAGTCTGGTGGTGGTATGCAGTTGAGAGGGAAAGATCGTAGTTAAGGAGACGTCCGAGTTCTTTGGCAAAGGTGGAGGCAAATTGTGGGCCGCAGTCGGAGATAATCTTGTTGTAGAGGCTGAACCGGAGATAAACTTTGTGGAAAAAGAGTGTGGCAATCCCTTCGGCAGTGATTGATTTCTTGGTAGGGCAAAGAATTACCCCCTTAGTAAGGCCATGGTCCACCATGACCAATAGGGAATCGAACCCCCCAGACAGCAGGAGATCAGTGATGAGATTGCAAGAGATCTGTTGGAAAGGGCGGGAGCACGAGGAAGGGATGGGGACGAGGGGGGGAGTGGTAGGATGTGTATTTGCCTTATTACACTGGCACATGGCACAGCCGTCAACGTAGGAGTGGACAAACATGGCAAGACCAGGCCACCAGAATTTGGAAGCGACGAGTTGTCGGGTTTTGAGATAGCCTGGGTGGCCAGCGGAATCATGATCATGGGAGCGTTGAATAGCAGCGCAGTGAAGGTCACAGTCAGGAGGGATGTAGACATGACCCTGATATTGGAGGACGCCGTCAGAGTACTGCCAATCAGCAAGGTGAGAGCAAAAGGCGGGAGGAAGAGAGCCATTGATCTCCTGTAATTTGTGGAGAACAAGATCGTCGGAGGTGGAGGCAGAGGCGATGTGATTGCAGAGGGCAGAGTCAATGAGGCGGATGAAGAGGGCATCAAAAAGGAGGGTGACACCGATGTTATCAGAGTCTGTGCAGGGAAGAAGATCAGGGCGGCATGAGAGGGCGTCAGGGCCTGCCAGTTGGGTGCTGAGGATGTGGGTGATGGAGTAGTCATAGTCGGCAAGATCGAGGAGCCAACAGGCTTGCTGGTGGTTGAGGTCTTGAGGGTGATGAAAATACATGAGATTCTTGTGGTCAGAAAAGACGGTGATGGGGAAGGGAGAGCCATGGAGGTATTGCCTCTAGGCTTTGAAACCGCGGATAACAGCCAAGAGCTCCCTATCGTGGATATCGTAGTTTCATTCTGACGAGGAAAAAGATTGTGATAAGTAAGAACAGGGGTGCCAATCCCCGTTCATGTCTGTTCGTAATAAAATTCCTTCCAACACATATTTAGAAGTGTCGGTGGCCATGGCAAAAGGGCAAGAGATGTCAGGCATAAAGAGGACTGGCTTACAAAGGAACAACTCCTTGAGTTGTTTGAAGGCGGTCTGCTGGGTGGGGTTCCAAGTCCAAGGCATAGTTTTCTTGGTGAGGTCGATGATCGGGTGAGCAATGTTGGAGTACCCGGGAATAAAATGTCTATAGAAGTTAGTGAACCCTAAGAAGGAACAGACATCTTTGACTTTTTGTGGCACAGGCCATTTAGCGATCCCATTGAGTTTGACAGGGTCCATAGCAAGTTGTTCTTCTTTGACAATCATCCTGAGGTATTCAACCTCGGGGACGGCAAATTGGCATTTTTCCAGTTTGAGATGGAGGTTGAGTTCCATCATCCACTGGAGGACACGGCAAGTGCATTCAGTGTGAGTTGTGTTGTCTGGGGATAATATTAGGAGATCGTCCATGTAGATAACCAACCATCCTTCAGCGATCATATCATAGAAGGAATCATTCATAAATCGTTGAAATGTTGCAGAAGAGTTAGTCATTCTGAAAAACATAACCATGGGTTCGAAGAGTCCTTTGTGAGTGAGGAAGGCACCTTTCCATTGGTGTCCATCCTTTATACGTACGTTGTTATACCTCCATTGTACGTCAAACTTGGTGAAGATGCTGGCTCCCTTCAGTTTATCAAGGAGGTCGGAAATTAGAGGCAGCGGATAGGTGTCGCAAACAGTATGTTCATTGAGATAACGATAGTCTTGGCATGGATGGAGTTTGCCATCCTTTTTCTTGACGAAGAAGAACGGCGATGCTTGAGAAGAATTTGAGGGTTGAATCTTGCCAGCGGTGAGATTTTCATCAAGGAAGTCTTTTGTGGCTTTCTTTTCATCCGGGGTGAGTGGATAGAGTTTGCCAATTTTTGGGGTAAATGAGTCTTTGACGTTAATTTTGTGGTCATATGGTCTGGACAGAGGAAGAGAATCGGCAGATTCCTTGGCAAAGACAGAGGCAAAGTCTTTATATACATCCAGTAGGGTGACTTTTGGCTTGGCTTTCTTGGCGGCGGCCACGAGTTCCGTAGCGGTGGTAAGCTTAGCAACAAGCTTCAGGTGTGTCTGGTGATATCGGGACCCTGATTTGAGGATCCGTTGACAAGAGTTGTTATAAAGCACATGGTGGACATAGAGGTTCCCGTCCAGCATATCAAGGAATGTGGATAGGGTGTGGTCGGGGATTGTCTCGACCATAACATGTTGTGGGGGTCTGGGAAAGGGCATTCAGAGTTGGACATCATCGTGTCGTTTGAGATCAGTGACATGGATGTGGTAGAGAAGCAAACACTCACCCTAGGACCCCTCCACTTGTCCCCATTCCCTGCTCCTGCTCCTGCCCATTTCAGCTGATCTCCTGCGATTTCATCACCGATCTCCCGCTGTCCAGGGGCTTTGACTCATTATTGGTTGTGGTGGACCATGGCCTTACTAAGGGGGTAATTCTTTGCTCTACGAAGAAATCTATCACCGCTGAGGGAATCGCTGCACTCTTTTTCCACAAAGTCTATCTCCACTTTGGCCTTTACGAGAGAATTATCTCAGATTGTGGCCCATAGTTCGCCTCCTTCTTCATCAAAGAACTCGGCCGACTCCTTAACTATGACCTCTCCCTCTCCACCGCCTACCACCCACAAACCAATGGTGAGACCAAACGTGTTAACCAAGAAGTCGAAACCTATCTCCGCATCTACTGTGGGGAACACCCATCCAGTTGGTCCAAACACATCTCTCACGCCGAATTCACACACAACCACCGCCCCCACTCTGTCACCAGCAAGTCCCTGTTTTACCTCATGATGGGGTATGAACCCCATGCCCTTCCTTCAGTGATTGCTGACATCAACATCCCCGCTGTGGAATCCTGTCTCAAAATACTCACTGCCTTACGAGATGAAGCCTTAGCTTCCCATGAACTTGCATGTCAAGTCATGGCTCCAGGTCTAAGTTGAAATTTGTGCCTTTTGAAAAAGGGCAGCGAGTTTGGCTGGAGGCCAGGAATTTTAAAAGGTCCATCCAAGATCCAAAGTTCACCACAAAACAGAAAGGACCCTTCATTATCTCTGACGTTATCTCCCCTGTCTCCTATCGCCTCCGACTCCCACGAACGTGGAAAATCCACAACACGTTCCATGCTTTATTGTTATCACCCTATCGCGAAAATGACGTCCACGGTCCAAACTTCCCCACATCACCTCCAGATCTTGTCGAAGGACAAGAAGAATATGAAATAGAATGCATCATACAGCATCGAGGTATGCCGTCGGCCCGCCAATACCTGATCCAATGGAAAGGGTACCCCGCCAAAGAAGAATCATGGGAACCTGAGCGGAACTTAAAACATTTATCGGAGTTACTAAACAATTATAAAAGGCGACACCCCCACGCTTTCTCTCCCTCATCTGTCTGCCCACCACGCCACAAATAAACCCACTCCATCTCCTCCTAATGGCAATTGAATTCGCCCATGTTGACACCACCACTGCCACATCCTCCACCAACCCCAACACTGTCCGTCTTCCCTCTACCAACCCCGAGAGGGTCTCTCCTACTCGCCCCGCCGCCCCTCAGCCTGTCAACTTTGCCACTCTTGTTGGTAATGTTCCCCTCTCCCACGTCTCCCCCGTCTCTGGCAGGATCCAATCTTCGCCATCATTTACACCTCCGCCCCATCGGAAACCTTCTCCCAGACCTCCCTCGTTCTTAGGAGTTCACCGTCCCCAGCTCGTCTGTGCACCTAGCTCAGACTCTCTCATTGCCCACTTGGGATGGGACTCTCAGGTCCCCTTAGATGTCTCTGCTCATCGACACACCAACCAGCTCCGGGAGAAGTGCTTTACCGATGAGAATTATGTTCGCTTTCATTCCCTTGTGTCTGACGATCGCCTTTGTGTTCCTATTAGTGTTTATTCCTCTGATGGTTTGCCCATCTTTACTTGGTTCGAAACCATGATGCAGTTGAACCACGTCGCCACTTTTATCTCTGGCTCTGGCCCGATCTTTCCTCACACTATGCTTGGCAGGACCATGCAGGATTTCATTTACCACGCGCGCTACCAGTTGTATTCTCACACCTTCCAAATGGGTTATGATACCTTCCTCCTCGACATCGATAACCACTTTCGAGATCTCGTTGCTGCGGATCGAGGACTTGGCAATGAAGTCTTAAGAGGCGGATCACCTATCCATAGGCAGACGCTCAACGACTGGTGGACTGGTCGTAATGGCAGAGACCGAGTTTACCCCAGACACCCTTGCTTCAACCAGTGATGCTTCTAATGTCACTGTCTTGGGCATACCCAGTTATCCTGTCAGCAGCACATCTGCACGGGTTGCCTTCAACATGTGCCAGGTCACTCCCTCACCCGTTGTCCGGGATCCTCTCGCCCACTTGCCGCTCGTCTCTCCTCTCCTCGTGCCACATCCTCCTCTACATCTACGCCTTGCCGTCCTCAAGCCACGTTCCGCAATGGACAAGTCGTCCATTGAACCACTCCCCACCACACTTCTCATCAGTCATCCTCCTCTTCTCAACAATCCTATCACCCAGTGCCATCCTCCCCCTGCACTCCCTCGTCTTACGAAGATGGAGACAAGTTAGACAATGTTGGCTATGCCAACATCACTGGCTCCCCGGGACCTGCTTTTAGGGACTTGTAAGGAATCCTTGCTGTAGCTTCAGGTTACTAAAGGGGTAATGTTACGACTCGCTCACAGGACAAACACTTTTTCTCTTCTTACGACATTGGACTAATACTTTTCGTTTCTCATGCTTAACCTCATTCCTTCCATGTCATTCCACGACATTCCATACATCTCGTAAGCGTGCTTATTCCTTCACCATGCAGGTACTCCTCTTCTTCTGATCTTCTCACGCTGCATGTGCCAGCCCTTAATGTCTCTTTCTCATGTGTGGTTTTGTCATTGATTTTCCATTTTCTAATGCTATTTCCCATGCCGGCCCTTAATCGTTGTGACACATAACTGTCACGCTTCCACTTTCTTATATAAACCCTTCAACTGGGTTCCTTCGTCTTTTTCCTAGCTTAGTTCTACCTATGGCTTGTCACCTAGTTAGCACTAGCAATTCATTTTACCTTTTGCTCCTTGCGTCTTCGCTCTACCATTAAGTGAGCACTTCACACTATGGCTCACCCACCTCTGTGTGTCCTTACCTTTGAACTTATGACCCGCTTGTCAAGCTAGGCAGTGGTTACCTTCGACTCGTCATTATCTTTGATGAAATCCTCAACCCAGCATCCCCACAGCTGGCCTTATGTCGTCATATACACGAACAACCGAATTCCTTTGACCCTACTAGGTGATAGTAGGTCTATGCACAACCATACCCATGGCCACGTGTAACACTGAGCGCATCCACATCACCCATTGCAAGCGCCCCTTCAAGTGAACAAGCCGAAATGTTGGTATCTTCATTGACCAGGTCATTGGAGTACTCAACCGTGAGGAGAATATATAATGTTTCAACCTGTATCACGTTCTACATTCATCCCTCACAACTCTTGAGATAGCTATCACCACTGAAGACAAGGAAATCACAGGTATAGATCCTGCACTGTCTTTCCTTTCCTGCATAGCCCCTGAAGGTGAGATTTTGTTCTCAGGACCTTGTCCATTCTGCAATTTTTTCAGTGATCCCCATAGTTATGTGTCCTCTGATGGGACTGTTGCCTTTCATGTTACCACTCAGCCCAACACTATCAGAATGACAATTCAAAAGATGCAGGATACTTTCCAACTGCCTCATTTGACACACTATATCAGCAAATACATTGTCACCATGTCAAATGACAATCCTAGTACCGCTCTGTATCCATCAAATGGTACTACTATTGATACTTGGAATAAGTTCCGTATTCAGCAACATTCCTTGTTCCGATTGCATCTCATTATGAAGAGTCAAATTGTGCAGGTGCATCCACCCTCAAGTGAGCATCCATGGGGAGTACAGGATGTCGTACTGGTGTATTGTGGCCCAGACATCTTCAGTTCGTACTCCATGTCCTTGATTGGTCAAGTGACTAAATTCTTTGTAGATATTGCCAAGGTGAAAGTGATCTTCATGGTGAAGTCCTCGGCTGAACTACCACTGCCATCTTATTCCTCCCACTGCCCACTGCTTTATGTGGTGTTGTGACTACAATCTTTGCAGGGCAATCACTATCTCTAAACGTCGAGTGGAAGGACTATCTTTAAGAGGGGGAACTTGTAGGCAGAGAACAAGAGAACTAGACTGGAGACTGAGCTCTGTCCAGCCTCGCTTTATATACTATTCTATGTGTAGATACATGTTGTGTACCGATCTAGATACGTATCTACATTAGTCCATCCCCTAGACCCAACATGATCAACATGAGGAGTCAGCCTGTAACGGAGATTAATAGATACATGAGATAACCAGCCGTTGATCTGCTGCGGGTGGGTGGAATGGAAGATGTCAACAGTAATTAAAATAAGGGATCACATCACAGTGATGGGGTGACTGATGTGAGGTCTGTGATGATCACAATGTATTAAATACTTGTTGTGATCAGTGGGACGAAAGGTGAAGAGTTTGAAGGTGAAGTCCACTGATCTGGAAGGGTCTGTAGATCCCCTGTGTCTGGCACAGTGTCTAAGTCAGGTTTTCCCTAGATAAGATAAAGAAGAGTGTTCATGTGCGCAATGTAAATGTGAAAAATATATAGCTGTAACACTTGTAACACTACCCCCCGTCTAAGAATTGACTTCTGGGCAATCAAAAGGGCATGTCGAGGGAAGAGTGAGATCTTCACGTTTGTGAAAGCATTGTATAAATGCTGAATGAGACATCCACAACCTTTGAGGTGCAGAAGGATACTCCCTGTGGAAATTGCTGATGGCATCAAGCGCACCCAGTAGAAGATGATCTTCCAGTTCCCAAGTTTGATCTGTCTCATCATAGCCTAGCCAATGGACTGTTACGCGTGGCCGTGGATATGGTCACGCATAGACCTACTAACGCCTAGCAGGGTCGAGGGGATCTGTCGTTCGTGTTAACCACGACGTAGGGCCAGCCATGGGGATGCTGGTTCTAAGATACCATCAAGGATGTTGACGGATCAAAGGGGGTAACTGTTGTCTAGCTTGACAAACAGGTCAAGGGTTCGAAATAGAGACACACGGAGGCGAGGAGCCGTAGTGTGAAGCGTCCACTTAATGGTAGAATGAAGACACAAGGAGTAAGAACAATGGATTGCTAGTACTAACTAGGCAACAAGCCGTAGGTAGAACTAAGCTAAAAAGAAGAGACGAGAGGCCCTGATGAAGAGTTTATATAGTGAGGTAAAGGCGTGACAGTTATGTGTCACAAAGGTTAAGGGCCAGCATGGGAAATTGCGTTAGAATAGAAAAGCCAATAGCAAAACCACGCAAGAGAAAGAGACGTTAAGGGCCAGTGCATACAGCATGAGAAGATCAGAAGAAATAGAGTACCTGCACAGTGGAGGATAAGCACACTTACGAGATGAATGGAATGTCATAGAATGACATGGAAGGAATGAGTTTAAGCATGAGAAATGAAAAGTATTAGTCTGAAAGAGAAAGCAAGGAAAAAGTGTTCGTCCTGCGAGCAAATCGTAACATTACCCCCTTAGTAACCCGAAGCTATGGCGAGGATTCCTTACAAGTCCCTGAAAGCGGGTCCCGGAGAGCCAGTGATGTTGGCATAGCCAACATCATCTAGTTCATCTCCATCTTCATAGGGTGAGGGGGTGCGAGGTGAAGATGGTGCAGGGTGATAAGATTGTTGGGAAGAGGAAGACGACTGACGAGAGGTATGGCGGGGGGTGGCTCGATGGATGATTTGTCCATTGTGGAATGTGGCTTGGGGGCAGCGAGGTGTAGATGTGGATGAGGACTGAGCACGAGGTGAGGTGAGGTGAGAGGCGAGGGGGTGAGAGGATCCAGGGCAATGGGCAAGAGAATGACCAGGTGCTTGTCGGCGGCATCTGGTACAGATGTATTGTCTGCAGGATAATTGGGTATGCCCGAGACAGTGGCACTGAAAGCACCGTTGGTTGAAACAAGGGTGTCCTAGGTAGACCTGATCTCTGCCATTCTGACCAGTCCACCAATCGTTGAGAGTCTGCCAATGGATAGGCGATCCATCCCTCAAGACTTCGTTTCCAAGTCCTCAACCAGCGGCAGCTAGATCTCGGAAATGGTTATTGATGTCGAGGAGGAAAGTGTCGTTGCCCATCTGGAAGGCGTGAGAGTATAACTGATATCGTGCGTGATAGATGAAGTCCTGCATAGTCCTGCCAAGGGTGGTGTGAGGGAATACTGGGCCAGAGCCGGAGACAAAGGCGGTGACGTGGTTTAATTGCATCGCGGTTTCGAACCAGGTGAAGATGGGTGAGCCATCGGTAGAATAGACACTAATAGGAACACAGAGGCGATCATCAGACATAAGCGAGTGAAAATAAACATAATCCTCATCAGTGAACTGCTCCTCCCAGAGCCGGTTGGTGTGGTGGTGAGCTGAGACGTCTAAGGGGACTTGAGAGTCCCATCCTGAGTGAGCGATGAGGGAGTCCGAGCTAGGTGCGTGGACGAGTTGGGGGCGATGAACGCCTAGAAATGATGGGGGTCTGGGAGAAGGTTTCTGATTGGGCGGAGGGGTAAACGTTGGCGAGGATTGAATCCTGCCAGAGATGGGAGAGACGTGGGAGCGGGGAACATTGCCAACAAGAGCGGCGAAGTTGACAGGCAGAGGGGTGGTAGGGTGAGTAGGAGAGACCCTCTCAAGGTCAGTAGTGGGGAGATGGACAATACTGGGGTTGGTGGAGGGTGCAGCAGTGGGGGTGTCGACATTGGAGAATTTGATTGCCATGAGAAGAAGATGGAGAGGGTTTATTTTTGGCATGGTGGGCGAGTGGATGCAGGAGAGAAAGCGTGGGGGTGACGTCTTTTATAATCTTCTAGTAACTCCGACGAATGTTTCAAATTCCGCTCAGGTTCCCAAGATTCTTCTTCGGGGGGGTATCCTTTCCATCAGATCAGGTATTGACGGGCCGACGGCATACCTTGATGCCGTATGATTTGTTCTATTTCGTATTTCTCTAGTCCTTCGACAAGATCTGAAGGCAGTGTGGGGAAGTTCGGGCCATGTACATCGTTTTCGCGATAGGGCAATAACAAGGAAGTGTGGAATGTGTTGTGAATTTTCCACGGTCGTGGGAGTCGGAGGCGATAGGAGACAGGGGAGATGACTTCAGAGATAACGAAGGGACCTTCTCATTTCACGGCAAACTTTGGATCTTGGACGGACCTTTTAAGGTTCCTGGCCTCCAGCCAAACTCGTTGTCCTTTCTCAAAGGGAACAAATTTCAACTTAGACCTGGATGCCATAACTTGATGTGCAAGCTCATGGGAAGCAAGGGCTTTGTCTCGGAGGGCGATTAGCTCTTTGAGACGGGTTTCGACAGCGGGAACGTTGGTTTCGGCGATCACCAAGGGAAGGGCATGGGGTTCGTATCCCATCATGAGGTAAAACGGGGATTTGCCGGTGACGGAGTGAGGGCAGTGGTTGTGTGTAAATTCAGTGTGGGAGATATGGTCGGACCATGTAGAGGGATGGTCTCCGCAGTAGATACGCAGATAGGTCTCAACCTCTTGATTGACACGTTCAGTCTCGCCATCAGTCTGTGGGTGATATGCAGTAAAAAGGGAGAGGTCATAATTGAGGAGGTGTCTGAGTTCTTTGATGAAGGTGGAGGCAAATTGTGGGCCGCAATCTGAGATGATCTTATCATAGAGACCGAAGCGGAGATATACTTTGTGAAAAAAGAGTGCTGCCACGCCTTCGGCGGTGATAGTCTTCTTTGTAGGGCAAAGAATTACCCCCTTAGTAAGGCTGTGGTCCACCACGACCAATAACAAGTCAAATCCCCCAGAGAGTGGGAGATCAGTGATGAGATCGCAAGAGATCTGTTGGAACGGGCGAGAACAGGAGGATGGGATAGGGACAAGCAGGGGAATGGTAGGGTGTGTGTTTGACTTGTTGTGCTGGCAAATTGCACAGCCGTCAACGTAAGAGTGCACGAAGGTGGCAAGACCAGGCCACCAAAACTCAGAGGTGACGAGTTGTCGGGTTTTGAGATAGCCGGGGTGTCCAGCAGAGTCATGATCATGGGAGTGCTGGACGATAGCGTGGCAAAGGTCATGGTCGGGAGGGACATAGACGCGTCCCTGGTACTGGAAGATGCCATCTGAAAATTGCCAATCAGCAAGACGAGAGCGAAAAGCAGGAGGGAGAGAGCCGTTGAGTTCCTGGAGTTTGTGGAGGACGAGATCATTGGAGGCAGAGGCAGAAGCGATGTGGTTGGAGAGGGCAGAGTTGATTAAATGCATGAAGAGGGTATCAGGGAGGAGGGTGACTCCGATGTTATTGGAGTCAGTGCGAGGAAGGAGATCGGGACAGTGGGAGAGGGCGTCAGGGCCAGCAAGTTGGGTGCCAGGAACGTGGGTAATAGAGTAGTCATAGTCGGCAAGGTCGAGGAGCCAACGAGCTTGTCAGCGATTGAGGTCTTGGGGTCGACGGAAGTACGTCAGGTTTTTGTGATCGAAGAAGACTTTGACGGAGAAGGGAGAACCATGGAGGTATTGCTGCCAGGCTTTGAAACCGCGGATAACCGCCAAGAGCTCCCGGTCATGGACGTCGTAGTTTCATTCTGAGGAGGAGAAGGATTGCAATAGATAAGAACAGGGGTGCCAATCCCCATTCGCGTCTGTTTGTAATAAAATACCACCTAATGCATATTTGGAAGCATCAGTGACCATGGCAAAAGGGCGAGAGACATCAGACATGAACAAGATGGGCTTACGGAGGAACAACTCCTTGAGTTGCTCGAAGGCGGTCTGCTGAGTGGTTTCCCAAGTCCAAGGCATAGTTTTCTTAGTGAGGTCGATAAGAGGCTGGGCAATGTTGGAATATCCTGGGATGAAATGCCTGTAGAAATTAGCAAACCCTAAGAAAGAGCGGACATCTTTGACTTTCTGTGGCATAGGCCACTTGGCAATCCCATCGAGTTTGATGAGGTCCATAGCGAGTTGTCCCTCTTTGACAATCATTCCGAGGTATTCAACTTTGGGGACAGTGAATTGGCATTTCTCCAATTTGAGATGGAGATCGAGTTCCATCATTTGTTGGAGGACACGGCAAGTGCGTTCTGTATGGGTTGTGTTGTCTGGGGAAAAGATGAGGAGATCGTCCATATAAATTACCAACCATCCTTCGGCGATCATGTTGCGGAAGGAATCATTCATGAAGCATTGAAACGTTGCTGGGGAATTAGTCATTCCGAAGAACATTACCATGGGTTCAAAGAGTCCCTTGTGTGTGAGGAAAGTGCCTTTCCATTGGTGCCCATCCTTTATACGTACATTGTTATACCCCCATCATACATTGAATTTGGTGAACATGCGAGCTCCTTTGAGCTTGTCGAGAAGGTCCAAGATCAGCGGTAGCAGGTAGGCATTGCGAACGGTGTGTTCATTGAGGTATCGGTAATCTTGGCAAGGGCGAAGTTTGCTGTCTTTCTTTTTGACAAAGAAGAAAGGGGATGCTTGTGGGGAGTTCGAAGGGCGAATCTTGCCAGTGGTGAGATTTTCGTTGAGGAAGTCTTCAGTGGCTTTCTTTTCATGTGGGGTAAGCGGGTAAAGTTTGCCGATCTTTAGGGTGAATGATTCTTTGATGTTGATTTCATGATTGTAAGGTCTGGAGGGGGGAAGGGAGTTGGCGGATTCTTTGGTGAAGACTGAGGCGAAATCTTTATAAACATTGGGGAGTGTAACTTTCGGCTTAGCCTTCTCGGCAGCAGCCACAAGTTCTGTGGTGGTGGTGAGCTTGGCAACAAGCTTTGGATGTGTTTGATGATATCAGGACCCTGATTTGAGGACCTGTTGACAAGAATTGACATGAAGTGCGCAGTGGACGTAGAGGTTCCCATCTGGCATATTAAGGAATGTGGAGAGGGTATGGTCGGGAATAGTTTCGACCAAGACATGGTGAGGTGGTTTTGAAGGGGTTGCTTGAGGTAGAGCATCATCGTGTCGCTTAAGGTCAGCGACGTGAATGTGGTAGAGGGAGGCAGATTCGTCTACTGTTTCGGGGATGTTGATCGTCTGCGACGACCAGTCGATAGAGGGGTTCGTGAGTCATGGCCAAGGCATCCCGAGAATCACGTTCTTGGACCTGCAGTGCATAACATGGAAGCGTATGTGTTGAGTGATTCCGTCAATGTTGGTAAAGAGCGAGGCAGTGTAACAGATGGCCCTCTTTGCGTTGGGGGTTTGGTCGATGTTGTTGACAGGAATAGGTGTCGGGAGTTTATTGAGGGGTAGTCAGTGTTTTCGGGCAAAATCCCAGTCAAGGCAGTTGATGTCTGCGCCACTATCGATAAGGGCACGAGTGTCGACAGTTTTCATGGTGTGTGATGGGTCAATGAGTTGCAGAGGAATATGCATTGATTTCTTGGATGTGGATACAAGTACAGGTGCACACATAATGGAAGGAACTACTGATGTCAAGGCAGCATTCTGTTTCAAAAATCCTGGGAGGTAAAGGCGACCCGAGACATCTTTGGTTCTTCATCGTCGTATTCATCGTCAACCTCTTGTAGTTGAGGGACTTCTTCTTCGTCCTCGACTTCCACTTCTACGACCTTCCAAACGATCTTCTTCAGCTTCAGGGAATTTGAAGTGAATGTGGGGCATGTCGTAGCCCAATGTCCTTTCTGGCGGCAGCAGAAGCATCTTCCCTCTTTGCGGCATTGTTCTTGCTCAGCGGGGGTGAGTCGTTGGAGGTGTATTGCATCAACATCCATGGCGTTGGGATCTCTGGCAGGGGTGGGGGTGGTGTACTGGTGATACGTGTGATGAGTGGGGATCTTGTGGCGAGCGGCGATTTCTTGAGCACGCTCCATGTGGGTTTGGAAGGTAACAGCCTTCTTTAACCAGGCATTTATAGTGGTGGGAACCGTCTCCATGGCTATGATACAGCGCATGAGGGCGTCAGGGATGGTGGCTGAGTAATAGCCGATGAGGACGTTGTCATCGGTTATACCAGCGATGGCGCAGTGATTCTGGAACTGAGCGTTGTACTCAGTGAGCGAGGGGGAGTATCTGCCATTCTTGATGGCGGTCATGTGGGTGGTGGTGAGCCAGGCAATTGTGTTGCCAGTGGTGTCATAATGTTTGAACGCCAAGATAAAGGCATTGTGGAAATCGGACCAAGAGCCCATCGAAATTGAGCCATCAGCTGCGATCTTTGAGGATCGGAAGGTATTGGCCCATGTGAGTGCGGGGCCTTTAGTCATATATGAAAGCGCAAAGGCAATGCGCTTTGGGTCGGTGGCATATACCTCAGCATTGACGTTGAGGTAAAAAGCGACGGAGTCAAACCATTGCTTGGCCGTCTTGTAATCGCCATCGTACTTTTCCGGGGTACCGATGCGAAGTTCCAGGGGTTTGGTAGTCATAGTGGGTGATGGAGGATGAGGGATCGAGGGAAAGATGTGGCCGGTTGGCATCTAGGTGTCAGGGATGGGGGTGTCTGAGGACGGGGTATCTGCACCGAGGCAGAGAAGCTGTGGGCAAGGTCGTGAGTAGCGAGTTCTTCATCTGAGTCTAATAAAGGCTTGTCAGGCTCTTCGTCCCAATATGCTTGGTTGGGATCATCAGGGGTGTCAGAGGAGTTTGAATGCGAAGTACGCGGAGGTTCTTGAGGGTTCCAATGCGGATCAATGGTTCGAGTGTTTCAGTGAGAAGCTATGGTGGGCGGTGTACGTGATAGTACCTGAACGAGGAGGTAGCTTAGTTCTTTTGTTACGCATGGCTGTGGATATGGTCGTGCGTAGACCTACTAATGCCTAGCAGGGTCGAGGGGATCTGTCGTTCGTGTTGACCATGACGTAGGGCCAGCCGTGGGGATGCTGGTTCTAAGATACCATCAAGGACGTTGATAGGTCGAAGGGGGTAACTGTTGTCTAGCTTGACAAACAGGTCGAGGGTTCGAAATAGAGACACACGGAGGTGAGGAGCCATAGTGTGAAGCGTCCACTTAATGGTAGAACTAAGACACAAGGAGTAAGAACGATGGATTGCTAGTACTAACTAGGTGACAAGCTGTAGGTAGAACTAAGCTAAGAAGAAGAGACGAGAGGCCCTGTTGAAGGGTTTATATAGTGAGGTAAAGGCGTGACAGTTACGTGTCACAAAGGTTAAGGGCTGGCATGGGAAATGGCATTAGAATAGAAAAGCCAATAGCAAAACCACACAAGAGAAAGAGACGTTAAAGGCTGGTGCATACGGCATGAGAAGATCAGAAGAAATAGAGTACCTGCGCAGTGGAGGATAAGCATACTTACAAGATGAATGGAATGTCATAGAATGACATGGAAGGAATGAGTTTAAGCATGAAAAATAAAAAGTATTAGTCCAAAAGAGAAAGCAAGGAAAAAGTGTTTGTCCTGCGAGCGAATCGTAACATGGACCAGGTATTCAAGGCAACGACCTTTGAATCTACTAGCGATGATCCTTTCTACTTCATATAAATTATCTCGATCCTCGGTTACCTGTATAGGGCCAGGAGTGATGACGGGTTGTCCCTGAAGCCTTTCTTTATAAGGCTTAACCCGTGATACGTTAATAGTTGGGTGGATTCACATAGAGGATGGTAAATGAAGGGTTACTGCATTATCCCCAACTAGTGTGATGATGTCATATGGCCCTAATCATCGCTCTGTTAGCTTGCGACTGGCATGTGGCAACTTTAAGTTATCTGTGGAAAGCCACACTTTATCTCCAATGTTATAGGGAGGAATCTCCTTTCTATGTTTATCAGCTGGTGCTTTCATGCACAGCTGAGCTTGCTCTAGATTTAATTTAGTTTGCTCTGTCACATCATGTAGGGTGGATAGAAATTCATTGGCAGCTGGTGCCTTGGAGGATAATGCAATGGATTCTACCCCCATGCGTGGAGTGTAAGAATGAGTGACTTCGAATGGAGACTTCTTGGTGGAGGCTTGCCTCTTAGAGTTATAGCTGAATTGTGCGATGGGTAACCATTGTGCCCATTCGTCTTGGCGCTCTGCACAGAACATTCTTAGATACTGTTGCACGTCCCTAATCATCCTTTCTGTCTGACCATCTGTTTGTGGGTGGTGTGCAGTAGATAATCGTTGTTTTATATCAAGCTTCTTGCATAGCTCTGCCATGACTTGCAAAGCAAACTGTGGTCCTCGATCAGACACTATAGATAGAGGAATTCTGTGGTGCTTGAAGATGTGATGTAGGTAGAGACTTGCTGTCTCAATGGTGGACATCGTCTTGCGACAAGGAATAAGCACCACTTCCTTCAAGAAGCAATCTACAGCTACTAAGATGCTGTCTAATCCGTTGCTTTCTAGCATATCGGTGATAAAATCTACAGATATGTCCTGCCAGGGTCCACTAGGGATTTCTAAGGGTTGCAATAAATCAGAACTGTGCTGGTTCGAAGGCTTCATTCGTATGCATTGATCACAATGAGATACATAGTCTTTGATTTGTGTCGCGACGCCAGGTCACCAATAGTGATGTAAGACTAGATCAATAGTCTTTTTGTTTCCAGGATGACCTGCCATAGGTGAGTCATGACATAATTTAAGGGTCTTGATTCTTAGATCTTCATTATCTCCGTTTTTGGCTGGAACATATAACCGGTTTCCTTCTTGGTAAAGAAGCCCATTAGCTTCTTCACATACTTTGTGTTCTTTACATAACTTCTGTATTTCTGTCTCCGTCAAGAGACACGTTTGATTAAATATGTTTTGATGTAGCTGTGCCTCTTCATCGTAGATTGTGACTTTGGATGATGTTGTTCTTATCCACTCCGGGGATATCATAGTTATTCCTTTATTATCACCTTCTATGCCTTGCGCATGATCTTCTCTTCTAGAGAGAGTGTCTGCCTTAGCATTAGATGATCCTGGTTTGTATATGAAGGTGTAATTGAATCTAGATAGATATTGTGCCTATCTAGCTTGTCTTCTAGATAGATCTTGCACTTTCATGAAAAATTGAAGGTTAGCGTGATCATTCCATACTTCAAATGGATGTTCTGTTCCTTCTAGATAATGACCCCATTGTTCTAACACTCTGATGATGCTCAACATCTCTTTATCTGCAATGGGATAGTTTCTTTCTTCTGGTGACATTGAATGAGAACTAAACGCCACTGAATGCCATCTTTCCTCCTTTAATATAGATAGTACCACCCCTATTGCATAATCCGAGGCATCTATTTCTAAATGGAATTGACAATCAATGTCTGGATAGGCTAGGAT
>JBBPTX010000551.1:0-21112 GCA_038094595.1 Pulveroboletus aff. annulatus
CTCCGTTACAGGCCGACTCCTCATGTCGATCATGTTGGGCCTAGGGGATGGACTTATGTAGATACATATCTAGATCGGTACACAACATGTATCTACACGTAGAATAGTATATAAAGTGAGACTGGACAGAGCTCAGTCTCCAGTCTAGTTCTCTTGTCCACTGCCTACAAAGCATCCCTCATAAGATAGTCTCTCCACTCGACGTTTAGATAGTGATTGCCTGCAAGAAATTGTAGTCGCAACACGAAGAACCACATTGCGCGAAGAGACAGCGTCGCGAGTACCCACAAACCATCAGGAGAAACGACAGATATAGCAGGGTTCAGTTAAGAGTACAACAAAGAAAATCATACAAGTACTAGTTACCATCTCTCTCAATCACAATGTCTTTCATTCCCATCTCCGCCAATGATCTCCGCACCACATTCGCAGACACAGGTGCAAACCACCTAGAAGCCATCGCACAATTTGCACAAACGCAAGATAACAGATACGATCACCTCTCTAGCGAAATAGCGCAGCTAAAGAATGCAGTAGCACGCATCGAACAAATGATCCAAGCGATATCTGGACAACCAAGGCCACCCACACGGCAACCAACTCCAAGCGGATCAGGGGCAACCCAAACAAAACCAACCATCAATACGTCAAGAAAGGTAGAAGTCTTCGCAGATCCAGGAGACTTTGATGGATCATTCGCCAAATTTGACGAATGGTGGGCGAAGATTCAATCCTGGATCCTTATAAACCAGCATGCGATAGTACCACAAAGTGGCGATGCAATCCTAGCAGTCCTATCCAGACTAAAAGGACCAAGGGCAGGACCCTTCGCACAACTAAGATTGCAAAGGCTCTTCACAAACCAAGGGTACAGCTGGGCAGATCTCGAAGGAGAATTAAGAGATCTCTTCAGAGGAAGCAACGTCAAAGATAGAGCAGTGAAAAAAATAAACGAAATGAAACAAGGAAATACGCAACCAATCGATGATTTCCTTGTGAAATGGTACGCAGAATATGAAAAGGCCGAATTAGGAGATCCACATGGAGTATATCTCTTGGAACAAAATGTCAAGAGATATATCATGGACTATATCTGGAAGAACGGTCTAAGGAAAAACACGGTTAATGAAACTATGGAAGTCTTGAGATCCGTGGGACATCGTCTTGAAAGCCTCGATCTCATCAGGGGACGCACTCAATTTAGATTCGGATTGAAGCCAAAAGACCCCAATGCAATGGACATAGGGGCAGCACAAAAAGGTGCAAAATCGTGTTATAACTGTGGTGAATCAGGTCACTTCGCCAAACAATGCAAGAAACCTTCTACAAAATGCGATCTTTGTGGATGGTCTAATGGACACAAGAAAGATTGCCGACGCAGGCAAGTAAGGAGCACGTCCTCGGATGATGCTAAAAGCACTGAACACATTTACACTCCCGGCACACAAGCCGAAAAAGGAAAAGGATGTGACCTCACGGCAGCAATAAGGGGCATGTCATTCGAAGAAGCAAGGGCGTTCTTCAGGGACGTCGAAGATGCCAAAAATAAGAAGTCGGCAAAAGGCAGAGCCTAGATTCAGGAACTGGGTCTAATCTAAGTGAAGGTAAGCGTAAGCAGGTACACTTTCCAACAGACAATCGTTTCTCTAGTTTACATGTTTACGATACAGAAGCAGCGCCTTCCACTATTATTTCTTCTTCCTTGCCGAAAGAGGAGTCCTCTCAGAGGCTCGGCCGGGGCGTCACACCGGTGCTTAATTCCTCTAAGAAAGCTAACCCTTCGATCTCACCTGCAGATCAAATCCCAGACGAAGGCATTTTTTGCAGATCACTCAAAATTGATAATGAACTAAAAATGAAGATAAGGGTAAAACCGAAAAACACTGATCAAAATTTCATTTCAGTTTCAGCACTCTTGGACTTGGGCGCAAACTGCGTCTTTGTAGATAACGTATTTGTTATGCAACATGCACTTCCCCTCAGACAGCTCGCACAACCCCTCACCGTCTATAATGTAGATGGGACACAAAACGAAGCAGGCAAGATCACGCATGTCGCGTCCCTCTTGCTTGATTACAAGGGACATCGGGAAATAGTCGAGGCAGAAGTCACCAGCTTAGGAAAGAATCAAATGGTGATCGGCTACTCTTGGTTAAAGAAACATAACCCAGATATCAACTGGAAAACTGGGGAAATCAAATTAAGAAGTTGTAGAAGAGAATGTTGGGAGCTTAAAGATAAAAGCGTTTACCTCAGACTATTAGAAAAAGAAGAGCAGGAAGCTCAATACAAAGTATACGAAACAATAAAAACATTAGAAAAGGAACAAAACGAAAAATAAGAATGAAACATTAGAATAGGACAAGCAGTAGATGAGAAGCTCAAATCCCTTATGGATCAGAAGAAGTCCGCTGCAGAGCTGGTATCAGAATGCTATCATGAGCATCTCAAAGTATTCGAAGAGAAGACGTCTACTAGAATGCCTACACGAAAATCTTGGGATCACGCCATAGATCTTAAGGAAGACTTTCAGCCAAAAAAAGGAAGACTCATACCCCTGAGTATGGATGAACAGAAGGAAGTATCAGACTGGTTAGAAGATCAGTCATCTAAAGGATACATCAGACCTTCCAAATCCCCCCAAACATCACCAGTCTTCTTCATGCCAAAGAAAGATGGACGAAAACGAATGGTACAAGACTATCGTTATCTAAACTCGCAAACCGTGCGAAACAACTATCCCCTTCCCTTAATTTCACAACTCGTAGATCGATTAAAAGGGGCTAAACTATTCACCACGTTGGATCTCAGATGGGGGTACAACAACGTACGCATCAAAGAAGGTGATGAATGGAAAGCAGCCTTCGTCACGCATAAGGGAACATTCGAACCCCTGGTTATGTTCTTTGGATTGTGCAACTCCCCAGCAACCTTCCAAACCATGATGAACGAATTATTTGCAGATATGGAAGATGTTGTAGTAGTCTACATCAATGACGTTATGATATTCACCAAAACAGACAACGAACAGGAGCATGCAGAAATCGTCAAGAAAGTATTAAAGCGTCTAGAAGAGAATGATCTCTTCGCCAAACCAGAGAAATGTCACTTCTTCAAAAAAGAAGTAGATTATTTAGGGATGGTCGTAGGATAAGACGGGATCAAGATGGAACACAAGAAGGTCGATGCCATCTTAGATTGGTCAGCACCCACTAACGTAAAAGGGGTGCGAAGCTTTCTCGGTCTTGCCAACTACTATCGTCGCTTCATTGAAGGATACGCGCAAGTCGCTAGGCCTCTGAACGATCTCCTAAAGAAAGACACTCCTTGGAAATGGGGTTCCCCACAGCAAGGCGCTTTTGATAAATTAAAAGAACGTTTCACGACAGCTCCTATCCTCGTTTATCCAGATATTGATTGTCAATTCCGATTAGAAACGGATGCCTCTGGTTACGCAACAGGGGCAGTACTATCTATACTAAAAGAAGACAAATGGCACCCAGTAGCATTTAGCTCGCACTCAATGTCACCAGAAGAAAGGAACTATCCCATTGCAGATAAAGAGATGTTGAGCATCATCAGGGCGTTAGAACAATGGCGTCACTACCTAGAAGGAACGGAACATCCATTTGAAGTATGGAATGACCATGTGAACCTTCAGTATTTTATGAAAGCGCAAGATCTGTCTAGGAGACAAGCTAGATGGGTGCAATATTTATCAAGATTCAACTACACGTTTGTGTATAAACCAGGGTCATCCAACGCGAAAGCAGATGCTCTCTCTAGAAGAGAAGATCATGCACAAGGAATAGAGGATGATAACAAAGGAATAACTATGATATCCCCGGAGCGGATAAGGACAACATCATCCAAAGTCGCAATCTACGATGAAGGGGCACAGCTACATAAAGACATATTTAACCAAACATGTCTCTTAACGGAGACAGAAGTACAGAAGTTATGTAAAGAACACCAAGTGTGTGAAGAAGCAGATGGACTTCTTTATCAAGAAGGAAACCGGTTATACGTTCCGGCTAAAAATGGAGATAACGAAGATTTAAGAATCAAGACCCTTAAATTATGTCGTGACTTACCTATGGCAGGTCATCCCGGAAATGAAAAGACTATTGATCTAGTCTTACGTCATTATTGGTGGCCTGGCGTCACAACTCAGATCAAAGACTATGTATCTCGTTGCGACCGATGCGCACGAATGAAACCCTCCAACCAGCACAGCTCTGGTTTATTGCAACCATTAGAAGTCCCTAGCGGACCCTGGCAGGACATATCTGTCAATTTCATCACTGATCTGCCAGAAAGTAACGGATCAGACAGCATCCTAGTAGCTGTAGATCGCTTCTCGAAGGAAGTGGTGCTTATCCCTTGTCGCAAGACGACGTCCGCCATTGAGACGGCAAGTCTCTACCTTCATCACATCTTCAAGCACCACGGAATTCCACTATCTATAGTGTCCGATCGAGGACCACAGTTCACTTCACAAGTCATGGCAGAGCTATGCAAGAAGCTTAATATAAAACAACGCTTATCTACTGCACATCATCCACAGACAGACGGTCAAACAGAAAGGATGATCAGGGATGTGCAGCAATATTTAAGAATGTTCTGCGCAGAGCACCAAGGCGATTGGTCACAATGGTTACCTATCGCACAATTCAGTTATAATTCGAAGAGGCAGGCCTCCACCAAGAAGTCTCCATTCGAGGTCACTCGTTCCTACACTCCGCGCATGGGAATAGAACCCATTGCATCTTCCTCCAAGGCACCAGCTGCCGACAAATTCCTATCTACCCTACACGACGTGACGGAGCAAACTAAATTAAACTTAGAACAAGCTCAGCTACGCATGAAGACGCAAGCTGACAAACATAGAAAGGAGACTCCTCCCTATAACGTTGGAGATAAAGTGTGGCTTTCCACAGATAACTTAAGGTTGCCACGTGCGAGTCGCAAGCTAACGGAACGATGGTTAGGGCCATATGACATCATCACACTAGTTGGGGATAATGCAGTAACCCTTCATCTACCATCTTCTATGCAAATCCATCCAACCATTAACGTATCACGGGTTAAGCCTTATAAAGAAAGGCTTCAGGGACAACCTGTCATCGCTCCCGGCCCTATACAGGTAACCGAGGATCGAGATAACTTATACGAAGTAGAAAGAATCATCGCTAGTAGATTCAAAGGTCGTCACCTTGAATACCTGGTCCATTGGCTAGGCTATGATGAGACAGATCGAACTTGGGAACCGGAAGATCATCTTCTACCGGGTGCGCTAGATGCCATTGGCGATTTCCATAGGGAGTATCCTTCTGCACCTCGTAGGTTGTGGATGTCTCATTCAGCATTTGTACGATGCTTTTACGAACGTGAAGATCTCACTCTTCCATCGACACACCCTTTTGATTGCCTGGAAGTCGATCCTTAGACGGGGGGTAGTGTTACAGCTATATATTTTTCACACTTTACCTTGCGCATATGGACACCTTTTCTTTATCTTATCAAGGGAAAACCCGACAGAAGACACTATGCTAGACACAGGGGATCTAACGGGCCCTTCTAGATCAGTGGGCTTCACCTTCAGCTCTTCACTTTTGCCCCACTGATCACAGCACGTATTTAATACATCGTGATCATCACAGACCTCACATCAGTCACCCCTATCACTGTGATGTGATCCCTTATTTTAATTACCGTTGACATCTTCTATTCTACCCACCCGTAGCAGATCAACGGCTGGCTACCTCATGTACTTATTAATCTCCGTTACAGGCCAACTTCTCATGTCAATTGTGGGCCTAGGGGATGGACTTATGTAGATACATATCTAGATCGATACACAACATGTATCTACAAGAAGAATAGTATATAAAGTGAGACTGGATGGAGCTCAGTCTCCAGTCTAGTTTTCTTGTTCCCTGCCTACAAAGCATCCCTTATAAGATAGTCTTTCCACTTGACGTTTAGAGATAGTGATTGCCCTGCAAGATTGTACTCGCAACACCCGCTCATTGATCTCACCAAGAAGACTATGCCTTGGACTTGGGACACTGCTTGACAAAACGCCTTCAAACAGCTCAAAGAGTTGTTCCTCCGTAAGCCTGTCCTTTTCATGCCCGATATCTCTCACCCCTTTGCCATGGCCACCGACGCCTCTAAATACGCATTGGGAGGAATTTTGCTACAAACAGATGTGAACGGGGATTGGCACCCTTGTTCTTATTTATCTCAATCTTTCTCTTCCTCAGAACACAACTACGATATTCATGACTGGGAGCTCTTGGCTGTCATATGTGGTTTCAAAGCCTGAAGGCAATACCTCCATGGCTCTCCCTTCCCTGTCAAAGTATTCTCCGACCACAAGAATCTAATTTACTTCTGCCGCCCCCAAGACCTCAACTGACGTCAAGCCCGTTGGCTCCTTAACCTCACTGACTACGATTACTCCATCACTCACGTCCCTGGCACTTAGCTCACCGGCCCTGATGCCCTATTCCGACACCCGGACCTCCTCCCTCATGCAGACTCTGATAACATTGGAGTTACTCTCCTCCCTAACGTCCTCTTCGTTCGTCTCATCGACTCCGCCCTCTCCAACCACATTGCCTCTGCCTCTGCCTCCAATGACCTCGTCCTCCACAAACTCCAGGAGATCGATGGGTCTCTCCCTCCAGCCTTCCGCTCTAATCTCACCGATTGGCAATACTCGGACGGCATCCTTCAATACCAGGGACGCATCTATGTCCCTCCCAACCATGACCTTCACCATGCTGTCGTCCAGCGCTCTCACGATCACGACTCTGCTGGACACCCTGGCTATCTTAAAACCCGACAGCTTGTCACCTCTGAATTCTGGTGGCCTGGTCTCGCCACCTTTATTCGCTCTTACATTGACAGCTGTGCCGTGTGCCAGTGCAACAAGGCAAACACTCACCCTACCATTCCCCCACTCGTCCCTATTCCGTCCTCTTGCTCTTGCCCTTTCCAACAGATCTCCTGCGATCTGATCACCGATCACCCACTCTCCGGGGGATTTGACTCGTTATTAGTCATGGTGGACCATGGCCTTACTAAGGGGGTAATTTTTTGCCCTATGAAGAAGACTATCACCGCCGAGGGCGTAGCAGGGCTCTTTTTCCACAAAGTTTACCTCTGCTTTGGCCTATACGATAAAATTATCTCCGATCGTGGCCCACAATTCGCTTCCACCTTCACAAAAGAGCTCGGCTGACTCCTAAACTACAATCTCTCCCTCTCCACAGCCTACCACCCACAGACTGATGGGAAAACCGAATGTGTTAACCAGAAAGTTGAAACTTACCTCCGCATCTGCTGTGGAGACCACCCCTCCATGTGGTCTGATCACATCTCTCACACTGAATTCACACATAATCACTGCCCCCATTCCGTCACCAGCAAGTCCCCATTTTACCTCATGATGGGATATGAACCCCGTGCCCTTCCTTTGGTAATCGCCAAAACCAACATCCTTGCTGTTGAATCCCATCTCAAACAGCTGACCACTCTATGAGACGAGGCCCTCGCATCCCATGAGCTTGCACGACAAGTTATGGCGTCCAGGTCTAAGTCAAACTTCATGCCTTTCGAGAAAGGGCAGTGAGTTTGGCTGGAAGTCAGAAATCTCAAAAGGTCCATCCAAGATCCGAAGTTCGCTGCAAAACGAGAAGGCCCTTTCATTATCTCTGACGTCATCTCCCCTGTCTCCTATTGCCTCCGACTCCCACGAACATGGAAAATTCACAACACGTTCCACACTTCTCTGTTATCATCCTATCACGAAAATGACATCCACAGCCCGAACTTCCCTACACTGCCTCTGGATCTTGTCGAAGGGCAAGAAGAATATGAAGTTGAACGAATCATATGGCATCGAGATATGCCGTCAGCCCGTCAATACCTGATCCGATGGAAAGGGTACTCCACCGAAAAAGAATCATGGGAACCCGAGTGGAATCTGAAACACTCGTCGGAATTACTCGACAATTATAAAAGATGACACCCCCATGCTTTCTCTCTCTCATCCGCTCGCCCACCACGCCTCTAATAAACCCTCTCCATCTCCTTCTCATGGCTATCGAATTCACCAATGTCAACACCCCTACTGCTGCACCCTCTACCAACCCCAACACCATCCATCTTCCCACTACCGACCCTGAGAGGGTCTCTCCTACTCGCCCCACTGCCCCACAACCTATCAACTTCACCACTCTTGTTGGCGATATTCCCCTCTCCCACATCTCCCCCGTCTTGGGCAGGATCCAATCCTTGCCGATGTTTACACTTCTGCCCCATCGAGAACCTTCTTCCAGACCCTCCTCATTCCTAGGTATTCACCACCCCCAACTCGTCCGTGCACCTAGCTCGGACTCTCTCACTGCTCACTCTGGATGGGACTCCCAAGTCCCTTTGGACGTCTCTGCCCACTGACACACCAACTGACTCCAGGAGGAGCACTTCACCGATGAGAATTATGTTCGTTTTCATTTGCTTATGTCTGATGATCGCCTTCGCATATCTATTAGTGTTTATTCTTCCAATGGCTCGCCCATCTTTACGTGGTTCGAAACCGTGATGCAACTGAATCACATCACCGCCTTCATCTCTGGCTCAGGCCCGGTATTCCCTCACACTACCCTCAGCCAGACCATGCAGGATTTCATCTATCACACGCACTACCAGTTGTACTCCCACGCCTTCCAAATGGGTTACGACACCTTTCTTCTTGACATCGATAACCACTTCTGAGATCTCACCGCCATGGGTCGAGGACTTGGGAACGAAGTCCTGAGGGATGGATCGCCTATCCATAGGCAAACACTCAACGACTGGTGGACCGGTTGTAACAGCAGAGATCACGTCTACCCCGGACATCCTCACTTCAATCAATGGTGCTTCCAGTGCCACTGCCTTGGGCACACCCAACTATCCTGTTAGCAGCATGTCTGCATGGGTTGCCTCAGACATGCGCCAGGCCATTCCCTTGCCCGTTGTCCGGGATGTTCCTCTCGCCCACTTGCCGCACGACTCACCTCCTCTCGCACCCAATCCTCATCTTCATCCACTCCGTGCCGCCCCCAAGCTGCATTCCAAAATGGACAAATCGTCTGTCAAGCCACTCCTTGCCGAACCTCTCGTCAGTCGTCCTCCTCCTCTCAACAGTCTTACTATTTCGCACTATCCTCACCTCGCACCCCCTCTCCCTATGAGGATAGAGACGAATTAGATGATGTCGGCTATGCCAACATCACCGGCTCCCCAGGACCAGCTTTTAGGGACTTGTAAGAATCCCTCGCCGTAGCTTCGGGTTACTAAGGGGGTAATGTTATGATTCGCTCACAGGACGAATGCCTTTTCTTCTCTTTCTCTCTTGGACTAATACTTTTCGTTTCTCATGCTTAACCGCATTCTTTCCATGTCGTTCTACGACAATCCATACATCTCATAAGCGTGCTTATCCTCCACTGCGTAGGTACTCCTTCTTCTTCTGATCTTCTCATGCCACATGCGCTGGCCCTTAACGTCTCTTTCTCATGCATGGTTTTGCCATTGGTTTTTCTATTCTAACACTGTTTCCCATGCCGACCCTTAACCATTGTGACATGTAACTGTCACATTTTTACTTCGCTATATAAAACCTTCAACAGGGCCTTTCATCTCTTTTCCTTAGCTTAGTTCTACCTATGACTTGTCACCTAGATAGCACTAGCAATCTATCACCTTTACTCCTTGCATCTTTGCTTTACCATTAAGTAAGTGCTTCACACTTGGCCCTCCCACCTTTGTGTGTCTCTACTCTTAAACCTTCGACCCGTTCGTCAAGCTAGACAATGGTTACCCTCAGACCCGTCAACATCCTTGATGGTATCTTAACCCAGCACCCCCATGGCTGGCTTTACGTTGTCGTATACACGAATGACAGACTTCTTCGACCCTACTAGGCATTAGTAGGTCTACGCGCAATCATACCCACGGCCACGCATAACATCCGTCTTCCCTCTACTGACCCCAAGGGGGTCTCTCCTACTCGCCCCACCACTCCACAACCTGTCAACTTCACCACTTTTGTTGGCGATATTCCCCAGTCCCATGTCTCCCCCATCTCAGGCAGGATTCAATCCTCACCGTTGTTTACCCCTCTGCCCCATTAGGAACCTTCTCCCAGACCTCCCTCATTCTTAGTCGTCCATCGCCCCCAGCTCGTCCATGTGCCCAGCTCGGACTCTCTTGTTGCCCATTCCAAATGGGATTCCCAAGTTCCCTTAGATGTCTCCATCCATCGACACATCAACCGACTCTGGGAAGAGCAGCTTACCAATGAGAACTATGTTCATTTTCACTTGCTTATGTCTGATGATCGCCTTCGTGTTCCAATTAGTGTTTATTCTTCCAATGGCTTGCCCATCTTTACCTGGTTCGAAACCGCAATGCAATTAAACCACATCGCCGTCTTCGTCTCCGGCTCTGGCCCGGTATTCCCTCACACTACCCTAGGACGGACCATGCAGGACTTTATTTATCACACACACTACCAGTTGTACGCCCACACCTTCCAAATGGGTTACAACACCTTCCTCCTCGACATCGATAACCACTTCCAAGATCTAGCTGCCGCTGGTCGAGGACTTGGGAACGAAGTCCTGAGGGACGGATCACCTATCCACAGACAAACTCTCGACAACTGGTGGACTGGCCAAAATGGCAGAGATCGCATCTACCCAGAACATCCTTGCTTCAACCAACGGTGTTTCCAGTGTCACTGCCTCGGACATACCCAGTTATCCTGTTGACAATATGTCTATATGGGATGCCGTCGACAAGCACCTGGTCACTCTCTCGCCCGTTGTCCAGGATCCTCTTGTCCTCTTGCCTCTTGCCTGACCTCTCACCGTGCTCAGTCCTCATCTACGTCTACTCCTCGCCATCCCCAAGCCGCATTTCGCAACAGGCAAATCGTCCGTCAAGCCACACCCCGCCATACCTCTCGTTAGTCATCCTCCTCTTCCCAACAATCCTACCATCTGGCGCCTTCCTCCCCTCATGCCCCCTCACCATATGAGGATGGAGATGAATTAGATGATGTTGGCTATGTCAATGTCACTGGCTCTCCAGGACCTGCTTTTAGGGACTTGTAAGGAATCCTCGCCATAGCTTCGGGTTACTAAGGGGGTAATGTTACAATTCACTGGCAGGACGAACACTTTTTCTCTTCTTTCGATATTGGACTAATACTTTCCATTTCTCACACTTAACCTCATTCCTTCCATGTCGTTCTACGACATTCCATACATCTCATAAGCGTGCTTATCCTCCACCACGCAGGTACTTCCTTTCTTCTGATCTTCTTACGCCGTATGCGCTAGCCCTTAATGTCTCTCTCTTATGCATGGTTTTGCCATTGGCTTCTCTATTCTAATGCCACTTCCCATGCCGGCCCTTAACCATTGTGACACGTAACTGTCACGCTTTTACTTCATTATATAAACCCTTCAACAGGGCCCCTCATCTCTTCTCCTTAGCTTAGTTCTACCTATGGCTTGTTGCCTAGTTAGTACTAGCAATCCACTGCTCTTACTCTTTGTGTCTTTGTTCTACCATTAAGTGAACGCTTCACACTATGGCTCCCCCACCTTTGTGTGTCTCTATCTCTAAACTCTAGACCCGCTTGTCAAGCTAGACAGCAGTTACCTTTGACCCGTTATTCCCTTGACAGTATCTTCGACCTAGCACCCCTATGGCTAGCCTCACGTCGTCATATACACGAACGACCGAATCCTAGACCCTACTAGGCGTTAGTAGGTTTATGTGCGACCATACCCACAGTGTTATGCATGACCATTGGTATGGTCGCGCGTGAACCTACTAACGCCTAACCAGGCCAAAGATTCAGTCGTTCATGTTGACGATGACGTAAGACCAGCCATGGGGATGCTGGGTCAATGGTACCATCAATGATGTTGACGGGTCTGGGGTATCCATTGTCTAGCTTGACGAACGGATTCTAAGGTTTGGAAGTTGGGACACACGGAGGTGGGTGAACCGTAGTGTGAAGCATTCACTTAATGGTAGAATGAAGACTCAAGGAGTAAAAACGGTGGATTGCTAGCGCTATCTTAGGTGGTAAACCGTAGGTAGAACTAAGCTAAGGAGAGAACGAAGGTACCCTGTTGCAGGGTTTATATAGTGAAGTAAAAGTTGTGACCGTTACATGTCACAATGGTTAAGGGCTGGTGTGGGAAACAGCGTTAGAAAGAGAAGCCAATAGCAAAACCACACATGAGAAGAAAATGTTAAGGGCCGGCACATACAGCATGAGAAGAGCGGAAGAAAAAGAGTACCTGCGCAGTGAAGGATAAGCATGCTTACGATATGTATGGAAGGTTATAGAACGACCAGGAAGGAAGGAGGTTAAGCGTGAGAAATGGAAAGTACTTAGTCCGATATTGTAAGAAGAAGAAAAGTGTTCATCCTGCGAGCGAATTGTAACATTACCCCCTTAGTAATCTGAAGCTACAGCGAGGATTCCTTACAAGTCCCTAAAAGTGGGTCCCGGGGAGCCGGTGATGTTGGTGCAGCCGACATCATCTAATTCATCTCCGTCCTTATAGGGGGAAGGTGTGCGAGGAGAGGATGGCATAGGATGATAGGACTGTTGAGAGGAGGAAGAAGACGACTGACAAGGGGTTCGGTGAGGTGTGGCTCAACGGACGATTTGTCCGTTGCAGAACGTGGCTTGGGGGCGACGAGGCGTAGACATGGAAGAGGACTGAGTGTGGGGAGAGGTGAGGCGAGAAGCGAGAGAGCGATGAGGGCCCGGGCAGTGGGCGAGAGAATGGCCAGGTACTCGTTGACGACAACCAGTACAGACATGTTGTTGGCAAGATAGCTGGGTATGTCCAAGGCAATGGTATTGGAAGCACCGCTGATTGAAACGGGGATGTCTCGGGTAAACATGATCTCTGCCGTTTTGGCCAGTCCACCAATCATTGAGTGTCTGCCTATGGATGGGTGAACCATCCCTCAGGACTTCGTTTCCAAGTTCTCGACCTTGTTGCGACTACAATTCCTTGCAGGCAATCACTATCCTAAATGTCGAGTAGAGTAACTATCTTATGAGGGGTGCTTTGTAGGCAGTGGAACAAGAGAACTAGACTGGAGACTGAGCTCCGTCCAGTCTCGCTTTATATACTATTCTACTTGTAGATACATGTTGTGTATCGATCTAGATACATATCTACATGAGTCCATCCCCTAAGCCCAACATGATCAACATGAGGAGTCGGCCTGTAGCGGAGATTAATAAGTACATGTGTTATCCAGCTGTTGATCTGCTGCGGGTGGTAGAATGGAAGGTGTCAACGGTAATTAAAGATAAGGGATCACATCACGGTGATGGGGTGACTGATGTGAGGTCTGTGATGATCACGAGGTATTAAATACGTGTTGTGATCAGTGGGGCGAACGTGAAGAGCTGAAGATGAAGCCCACTGATCTAGAAGGGCCCGTTAGATCCCCTGTGTCTAGCACAGTGTCTTCAGTCGGGTTTTCCCTTGATAAGATAAAGAAAAGGTGTCCATATGCGCAAGGTAAAGTGTGAAAAATATATAGCTGTAACAGCTGATGAATTTTGATGGTCTGGTCTCACCACTTTCATTCACTCCTATATTGATGGCTGTGCTGTGTGCCAGTGTAACAAGACAAACACTTATCCCACTGTCCCTCCACTTATCCCCATCCATTCCTCCTGCTCCCATCCTTTCCAATAAATCTCCTGTGATCTCATCACTAATCTCCTGCTGTCCAGGGGGTTTGACACTCTTTTGATTGTGGTGGACCATGGCCTTACTAAGGGGGTAATTCTTTGCCCTATGAAGAAATCTATCATTGTTGAAGGCATAGCTGCACTCTTTTTCCACAAAGTGTATCCATGTTTCAGACTCTATAACAAAATCATTTCAGATTGAGGCCCTCAATTCATCTCTATTTTCGCAAAAGAACTCGAACAACTCCCCAACTATGACCTCTCCCTCTCCATAGCATATCACCTACAGATAGACAATGAAACCAAACACGTCAATCAAAAAATCAAAACTTACCTCTGCATCTATTGTGGCAATCACCTCTCTTCCTGGTTTGAACACATTTCATCCACAATCACTGCCCTCACTCCATCACCAGCAAATCCCCATTCTATCTCATAATGGGATATGAACCCTGTGTCCTTCCTTTGGTTATTGCTGAAACCAAGATCCCCACCATCAAATCCTGTCTCAAAACACTCACTGTGTTATGAGATGAAGCTCTCACCTCCCATGAACTTGCACAACAAGTCATGATGTCCAGGCTCAAGTCAAAATTTGTGCCCTTTGAGAAAGGAAAGTGAATTTGGCTAGAAGCCCAGAACCTTAAAACATCCATACAAGATCCAAAGTTTGCTGCTAAACATGAAGGTCCCTTTGTTATCTCCAATGTCATCTCCCCCATCTCCTATCGCCTCCAACTCCCATGAACATAGAAATTCACAATACATTCCATGCTTTGCTGTTATCACTCTATTGTAAAAACAACGTACACAGCCAGAACTTCCCTACTCTACCTCTGGATCTTGTCAAAGGACAAGAAGAGTATGAAATAGAAAAGATCATACAGCATCACAGAATGTCATCAGCCCACCAATACTTGATCTGATGAAAAGGGTATTCCACAGAAGAAGATTCATGGGAACCAGAGTGGAATTTGAGATACTTGTTGGAGTTACTCAATGACTATAAGAAGCGATACTCTTGCACATTCTTATCCCCATCCATTCCTTCACCATGATGCAAATAAACCCCTTCCATCTCCTCCTAATGGCCATCGAGTTCTCCCATCTTGACTCCACTGCTGCCCCTGCCTCCATCAACCCATCCCATATTGTTGCTATCTCCACTGACCCTAACTGGATATCTCCTACTCTCCTCACCACCCCACAGCCTGTCAACTTCACTGCTTTTGTTGCAGATATTCCATGATCACATGTCTCCCCTACCACTAAGTATATTCAGTCATCCCCCACATTCACCCCTCTACCCAATCAGGAACCTTCCCCAGGACCTCCATCATTCCTAGGAGTACACCATCTCCAGCTAATTCCTGTTCCCAACCACACCAACAACACTTCTTCAACCCATGCCCAAGCAGGTTAGAATACTCAAATACCCTCCAATGTATCCCCTCACTAACATGTGAACTGAATTCATGAAAAAAGATTTGAAGATATGGATTATGTTAGATTTTCTTCCTTTCTATCTAATGATCGCCTCCATCTCCCCTCACCCAACAGCTGAATCATCTTGCCACCCTTGTTACCACCTCCAGGCCCATCTTTCCCCATACAACCACTGGATGCTTCATTCAAGACCATCTCTATCTGACACACTACAACCTATACTTCTGAGCATTCCAGCTGGGATATGAGGACTTTCTGATTGATGTCAACAACCATTTCTGAGACCTCACCACTGTGGGTCGAGGACTTGGGGATGAAATCATTCGAGACAATTCCCCTACCCATCACCAAGCCCTCACCGACTGGTGGACCAGTTATAATGGATGCAACCCTATCTACTTTGAAGATCCCCATTACAACCAATGATGCTTTCAGTGTTAACGCCTTGGTCATACCCAACTCTCTTGCCAATACTACACTTGTAATAAATGCTGATGCCACACCCCTGGGCACTCCCTATCCTGATGTCCTGGTCTGTCTCGCTGTCTTGCCACCCATCTTACCATGCTGTGGATTTCATCTAAGTCTATCCCCCCATGCCACAATCAAGCAGCTATTCACAATGGTCAGATAGTCTATTGAACATCCTCTTGCTGCTCTCCTTGGTGTTCATTCTCTGGAGACTTCTATAACTCCGCTCCTTTGTCCCCTCCCCAGCCTTCCTCTCCAATCAAGCAGGGAGACAAATTAGATGATGTTGATTATGCCAATATCACAGATTCTCCAGGCCCCACATTTCAGAAATTGTAAGATGTCCTCATCATAGCTTCAAAGTTACTAAGGGGGTAATGTTATGATTTGCTTGCAGGGTGTACACTTTTTCCTTACTTTCACTATCAGACTAATACTTTCCCTTCTCATGCTAAACTCACATCCTTCCATGTTGTTCTATGACATTCCATTCCTCTTCATTAGCATGCCTATTCCCTCACTATGCAGATACTCATTTACCTTCTGCTCTTCTCACACCACATGTGCTGGCCTTTAATGTTTCCTTCTCACCCATGCTTCATTAATATTCTTGCAATTTCTTCACATTCTACTATCATTTCCATGCTGGCCCTTAGGCAGTTCACATGCTAGCCCTTAATGGGTCTTCTTTCATTATATATACTCATCAACCAAGCCTTAAGCTCCTTCTCCTTAACCTAGTTCTACCTATGGCTTCACCTAGTTAGCACTAGCAATCTATACCTCTTTGCTCCTCAGTCATCATTCTACTATTAAGTGAATGCTTCACACTTAGACTTTTCCAAAAGCCTTCATGTGTCTCATTCTTGAACCCTTGAACCTATTGTCAAGCTAGGCATAGATACCCTCTTGACGTGTCAACACTCCTTGACGTCACCTTGATCTGTCATCCTTCCTCGATGGTACTTCAACTTGGCAATCCCACGGCTGGTCTCCTTGATATGCCAATATTTATGATGTCCCCTAATCCCCTTTGACCCTGCTAGGCTCTAGGCTTTGTAGGTATATGCACAATCTTACCCAAGATCATATGTAACAGAAGTTGCAATAGAATGTGAAAGAACAATGAGAAAGCCATGTATGAGAGAGAAATGTTAAGAGCTGGCACATATGGTGTGAGAAGAGCAGAAGATGAAGAGTACTTGCACAGTAAGAGATAAGTATGCTGATGAGGCAATGGAATGTTATAGAATGATGTGGAATGTGATAAGCTTAGCATGAGAAAAGAAACTGTTAGTCCAATAGTAATAAAGAGGAAAAAGTGTACACTCTGCAAACGAATTGTAACAGCTTGCAAAGCAAACTATGGTCCTTAATTGGATATAATAGATAGAGGAATAATAAAAGGAAGAAAAATGATAGAAGAGTTCATGAATGTTTTTAGAAAGCTTCTAGAAGGAAGGACTAAAGTCCACTATGAGTAACTACTATGTATTGAGCATTGTATATGAAGATAAAAATCTAAAGTCCATTGTAAGTAATCAAGGAGGAAAACATAGTAGCTTCTAAACTACAAGCACTCAAGTATAAACAAAGGTAAATAGAATAGCCACAAGTGAAGTGAAGTGTTCAAATTATAGAAAGGGAAAATACTATAGCAACTAGGATACTATTAGATCTGTTACTTTCTGGCAAATCTGTGACAAACTCTACTGAGATATGTTATGATTTAGCCAGGGTTTACTCTTTTTCTTTACTTTCTCTTGTAGACTAGCTTTCATTTCTCATGCTGAACCACTTATATACCATGAAGTTCCATTTATCTCATCAGTGTGCTTATCTCTTACTGTGTAGATACTCTTTTCCTTCTACTCTTCTTATACTAACAGTTGATAGGTTTATATAAGAGAAATGCCCATTGAGTGTAGATGTAAGGACTAGTCTGGAAAGCAGCAATGGAAAGTCATAAAATATAAAAAAAGCTAGATAATGAGAGGAAAATGTTAAGGGCAAACACAAGGTCTTTCATTTCTCTTCCTTAAGTTAATTCTATCTATAGCTTGTTATCTAGTTAGTCCTAGTAATCTATCATCCTTTACTTCTCAATCTTTGTTCTACTATTAAGTGAATGCTTTATGCTTAGCTTGCCTATCTCTGAATGTCTCTCTTTGAACCTTTAACCCTCACCAAGCTAGACATGGTTATATACTTTAGATTTAATGTCTACATTATCTTGATAATTGGTCTTTAGTTGTCACACCCTTGCTCTGTGATCAAACCTTTAATTCTACTAGGCTTTAGACATAAGTAGGTCTACATGCAACTCTACCTAAGTTATGCATAACAAAAGAACTAACTTCTAATCCCTCGACAGCTACTATTACATATATCCATTATTGATCTCCATCAAAGAATCACAGATTTGCATTGAAACCTTAGAGAACCTCTGCATCCTTAATACCACTTAGACTTTTTAGACATTTCAGATAACCATGATTCAGACATTTGAGAGAAAGACCTCAAAGAGCCTATTTTAAACTCAAAGAAAGAGAAAGCCACTCATAACCTCTTCTACAGTTTTTTTGCTTCTTTCCAGATTTTCAGACTTCCAATACCTCTATCCTCAACTTCTTGATGTCAAACTGGCAATCTCTTTCCTCCAATTCCACATCCTCCATCTTTCATCATATTCTTGAAATCAATAGAACTTTGTATTGGTACTTCTAAAAAGTTCAATAGAGATTACAAGACAGCCAAGCAATGGCTAGACTCAGTCATATTCTATCTCAATGTTGATGAGAAAGCCTACTCAAAGGATTCTAAGAGGATTGCCTTCATTTTTTCATATTGATCAAATGTTAAGTCAACAGAAGGTCAATCTTTTTATTTTTTTCTTTCTATGCACACACCTTCAAGATAGGCCTCTTCTGTTACAGCTATATATATTTCTTTTTCACATTCTATCTTGCACTTTTTTTATCTTATTAAGGGAAAATCTGACATAGACACTATGCTAGACATAGGGGATCTATAGGCCCTTCTATATTCATGGGCTTCTTCTTCTGCTCTTCACATTTTACCCCACAGATCACAGCACATATGTAATACTTCATGATCATCATAGACCTTATATCAGTCACCTCCATCACTGTGATATGATCCCTTATCTTTAATTAACATTGACATTTTCCACTCTATCCACCTATAGCAGATCAATAGCTGACAACTTCATGTATATATTAATCTCCATTACAGACCAACTCCTCATATTGATCATGTGGGGTCTAGGGGATGGACTTATGTAGATACATATCTGAATCAATACATAACATGTATCTATATTACAGACAGTATTTAAAAATAAGACTGGATGGAGCTCAGTCTCCAGTCCAGTTCTCCAGTTTTTCTGTCTACAAAGCACTCATAAGTATAAGCTTGACATCTAAGTTCCTTGGTAATTGCCTACAAGTCTGTAGTCACAACATCTTTCAACCCTTGATCATCTCATGCAAGTCATTGACATCATAATGCTCACATGGGTATATTACATAATATGATAAGTTTTTCTGATTATTGTCACTTATATTTTCCCTTTTTTTCTTTAAGTCATTTGTTAATTTGTGGTACTACATGTAATTTCCAATATAAAACACAATGTGAGACAATAGACCTCTTTGAATAAACTAAACCACTTTAATTTAGACTTCAATTGATGTCATTGATAAGAGAATATTGAATTACATCTGAACTTGTTACTTTATCATAAAAATTAATAGGAATGTCACTTCTTCATTAGAAATCAGCACATAATCAGTGATATTTATATTTGTGTTTATTATGCATGAATATCCTAAAAAGTGTATACATGCATATTGAATTGAACATATTGTCTAATAAGATTGTTTTATTAGATACAAGCAATGTCAGAGGGTATTAAGACTACATCAGGACCACAATGCTAAACTACTACAAATATAATGATATGTAATATAATAAATGCTATGTATATTTGATGATCTAATAGAGTCAATATATTATACAATGGTGATTTGGTTGTGTGTGCAATATTGTGATCCTAATGCTGTTGCATATAGTGGCCAGGGGTGATAGTTCACTATTTCCTACTTAAATCTTTTCATGCATGTATATGTAGCTACTACAGTAGAGGATGCATAGACTGATAATGGGTGGAAAGCAATAGGAAAGCTTGTGGGTGTTCTTAGTAGGCTTCTATGAGCAAGGACTAAAGTCCACTATGAGTAACTAAGATGTATTGAGCAATGTATGCAAAGATATAGATCTGGAGTTCACTATAAGTAATCAAGAAGAATAACACAGTGGCTTCTAGACTATGATCATCCAAATATAAACAAAGGTGAATAGGTCAGCCACAATTGAAGTCAAGTGTTCAAATCATGGAAAGAAAAAATAATGAGATTAAAAGTTCAAATCACTAAAGTGGCAAATTATAAGGTCAAGAGTTCAAATCATGAGAGTAGCATAATCATAAAGGTGAACACAGATACATAGCATTGATGGCCTCAAAAGCAGATGGTTCATCTATGGCATTATACACAAAATACATGAATTGACCAGAAGAATGAGTTATGATAGGACTAGGGTGAGTGAGTATATGAAGGGTCAAATTCATTGATAGTCTTATAATTGAAATAAGCACTATTAATCATTGACTTGATGAGGTAAATTTTAATTTCCTTGGCTATTCATAGACTACCATGCCCATAACAATTCAAATATAGATATATTAAGAGTTATGCATTAAATAGTTCATTCTTCAGAAGTCCTTTTATTTTATATCTACTCTTCCACTTCTGTTTTTTTTGAGCATTTGAACAGTGGATCTCTTCAATATGCTCTGAGATTGCCCTTCTTATTTCCTCCTTATACCAAAGTTTCACTTGCTTCAAGTTCAGACTTCAGATATCTTTTGAAGTATCTCTGATATGCAATGGTGGCAATGCTCCCCTTAACTATACAACTGAAGTGATTCTAGTTACAGTGTCAGGAATATATATGAGCATTCATATCTACATATGCTATGGTTTTGGTTTTCCAAATGATATCCAGAACTACCCTTAATTTTCAAAACTCTATCAATCTTTTTCATAGAAAAGATAGATTACAAGGTCTGATTAGAAGATTGAATCTGGTACATTGGTCGAAGTAGTTAATGAACTTACCCCTTTAAATGTTACTAACTCAAAATTAAAAACATTTTATTTATTTCAAACAAAAGTCTCAATAGCTGTTACAGCTATATTATTTTCATCTTTACTTAGCGCATACGGACGCATTCTTTTATCTTATCAAGGGAAAACCCGACATAGACACTGTGCTAGACACAGGGGATCTACGGGCCCTTCCAGATCAATG
>JBBPTX010000552.1:0-21078 GCA_038094595.1 Pulveroboletus aff. annulatus
TGTATTTATACACTATGGTACAGTAGGAGATACAATGTTCTAAGTCAGCTGGGTAGAGGGTAGAGGTAAAGGGTATGATGTAAGAGTGGAGCAGGGCAGTGTACATGCTGGCTAATGTGAGGCAAATATGAAAGGAATGGAAATGTGAAGTGAGTGAAGTAGGTCTAGAGCAAGGGGATTAAAGTAATGCGTATGAGGTGAGGCACCTAGACCAGTGATGTCATGATGATGTCATATCTTATCTAATCGGTAAGAAAGATAAAGGAATAGTGAAGGGAGTGATCTTAGATAAGATCATGGGAAGATAAGATTAGATAATGAGAAAAATGCGAAAATGTCAGTAGCACAAAATCAATTCATAACACCTACAAGTAGTACCTTAAGAAACACTCCTCTCGATAACTAGTGTCCAAGTGGTTGCCTACAAAGACTTGTAGATGCAACAGCCACTTGGCAATGCTGTCAAGTTTGATGGGATCCATGGCAAGTTGCCCTTCCTTGACAACCATGCCGAGATATTCCATCTTGGGGACAGTGAATTGACATTTTTTCAGTTTGAGATAGAGATCAAGTTCTGCCATCTGTTGAAGGACACAGCGGGTGCGTTCAGTGTGAGTTTCGTCATTAGGGGAAAAGATCAGTAGATCATCCATGTAGATTACTAACCACCCTTCGGCAATCATATCATGGAAGGAGTCATTCATGAAATGCTGGAACATTGCAGGAGAGTTAGTCATACCAAAAAACATGACCATGGGTTCGAAAAGTCCTTTGTGAGTGAGGAAGGCACTCTTCCATTGGTGCCCATCCTTTATATGTACGTTATTGTATCCCTAATGTACATTGAACTTGGTGAAGACGTGGGCTCCTTTGAGCTTGTCTAGGAGGCCCGAGATTAATGGAAGAGGATAGGCATCACAAACAGTGTGTTTATTGAGATATCTATAGTCTTGGCAGGGACAGAGCTTGCTATCTTTCTTCTTGACAAAGAAGAATGGCAATGCTTGGGGGGAGTTCAAAGGGCAGATCTTACTGGCGGCAAGATTTTCATCTAGGAAGTCTTCAGTGGCTTTCTTTTTGTCAGAGGTGAGCAGGTAGAGTTTATCAATTTTCGGAGTGAACGAGTCTTTGATGTTGATTTTGTGATCATAAGGCCTCAAAGGAGGGAGAGAGTCAGCAGATTCCTTGGTGAAGACAGGTGCAAAATCCTGATATACATTGGGTAGAGTAACTTTTGACTTGGCCTTCTTGGCAGCAGCCATGAGTTCGGTGGCAGTGGTGAGCTTGGCAACAAGCTTTGGATGCGTTCAGTGGTAATGGGATCCTGACTTGAGGACCTGTTGGCAGGAGTTGTTGTATAATGCTTGGTGGACGTAGAGGTTTCCATCAGGCATGTCAAGGTACATGGAGAGGGTGTGGTTGGGGATGGTTTCAACCATGACATGACATGGAGGTTTCATAGGAGGTGCTCAGGGTTGGGCATCGTCGTGTTGCCTAAGATTAGTGACGTAGATATGGTAAAGGGAGGCAGATTTGTCCACCGATTCAGGGATGTTGATCGTCTGCGATGACCAATCGATAGAGGGGTTCGTGAGTTGCAGCCAAGGCGTTCCGAGAATCATGTTCTCGGACCTGCAGTGCATGATGTGGAACCATATATGTTGGGTGATTCCTTCAATGTTGGTGAACAGGGAAGCAGTGTATCAGATTGCCCCTTGAGCATTCAGGGTTTGATCGACATTGTTTACTGGGATGGATGTCGGGAGTTTGTCAAGTGGGAGTTGGTGTTTTCAAGCAAAGTTCCAGTCAAGGCAATTTATGTCTGCTCCACTGTCGATGAGGGCCCAGGTGTTGACAGTTTTCATGGTATGTGAGGGATCGATGGGTTGTAAGGGAATCTGCATCGATTTCTTGGACGTGGATATAAGTACAGGTGCACACGTAATAGGAGGAACTACTGATGTCGAGGCAGTGTTCTGTTTCAAAAATCCTAGGTAAAAGCAACATGAGACACCTTTGGTTCTTCTTTGTCATCTTCATCGTCAATCTCTTGCAGTCGAGGGACTTCTTCTTCATCCTCGACTTTCACTTCTATTACCTTCCAAATGACTTTCTTCGGCCTTGGGGTATTTGAAGTAAATGTGGGGCATGCAGATGACATATGTCCTTTCTGGCAGCAGCAGAAACATCTGCCCTCTTTTTGGCATAGTTCTCGTTCTGCAGGAGTGAGTCATGGGAGGTGGACAGCATCAATGTCCATAGCGTTAGAGTCTTTGGCAGGGACAGGGGTGGCGTACTGGTGGTACATGTGGCATGAGGGGGTCTTATGACGACCAGCAATTTCTCGAGCATACTCCATGTGGGTCTGGAAGGTGACTGCCTTCTTTAACCAATCGTCAATGGTGGTGGGGATCTTCTCCATGGCCAGGATGCAGTGCATGAGGACTTCGGGGATCGCAGCAGAATAGTAGCCAATGAGGACATTGTGGTCTGCTATACCAGCGATGGCATAGTGGTTTTGAAACTGAGCATTGTACTCAGTAAGTGAGGAGGAATAACTGCCATTCTTTATGGTGGTCATACGAGTTGTGGTGAGCCAGGCAATTGCATTGCCGGTGGTGTCATGGTGTTTAAATGCCATGATGAAGGCGTCATGGAAATCAGACCATGAGCCTATTGAAATTGAGCCATCGGTTGCAATCTTTGATGCTCGGAATGTGTTAGCCCACATCAACGTGGGGCCTCTTGTCATATATGAGAGAGCGAATGCGATTCGCTTGGGATCAGTTGTGTAAACCTCAGCATTGATGTTGAGGTAAAAAACGACAGAGTCCAGCCACTGCTTGGCTGTTTTATAATCACCATTATACTTGTCAGGAGTACCGATGTGGAGTTCAAGGGGTTTCGTAGTCATAGTGGGAGACAGAGGACGAGGGATTGGAGGGAAGATGTGGCCAGTATGGCATCTGGGTGTCAGGGATGGGGGGGTCTGAGGGCAAGGTATCTGCCCAGAGGCAGAAAAACTATGGGCAAGGTTGTGAGTAGTGAGTTCTTCATCAGTGTTACGATTCGCTCGCAGGACGAACGCTTTTTCCTTTTTGTCGTTATCGGACTAATACTTTTCGTTTCTCACACTTTACCTCATTCCTTCCATGTCGTTCCACGACATTCCATACATCTCGTAAGCGTGCCTATTCCTCCACCGCGCAGGTACCCTTCATCTTCTGCTCTTCTCACGCCGTATGCACCAGCCCTTAACGTTTCTTTCTCATGCGTGGTTTTGCCATTGGTATTCTATTTCTAATGCCGCTTCCCACGCCGGCCCTTATCTACCGTGACACATAACTGTCACACTCTTACTTCACTATATAAATCCTTCAACAGGGACGTCTCCCCTTCTTTCCTTAGCTTAGTTCTACCTACGGCTTGTCGCCTAGCTAGCACTAACAATCCACTTGCTTTTACTCCTCAGTCTTCGTTCTACTATTAAGTGAACGCTTCACGCTACGGCTCACCCGCCTTCACGTGTCTTACCCTCGAACCTTTGACCCGCTAGTCAAGCTAGACTGCGGTTTATCCTACGACCCGTCAAAACCCTCGATGGTACCCTTGACCCAGCATCCCCACGGCTGGTACTACATCGTCGTCGATACGAACGACCGAACCTTCGACCCTACTAGGCGTTAGTAGATCTACGCGCGACCATACCCACGGCCACGCGTAACAATCAGAGCTTAATAAAGGCTCATCAGGGTCTTCATCCCAGTACGCGTGGTTGGGATCATCAGGGGTGTCAGAGGAGTTAGTGTTACAACTTGCTCGCAGGACAAATGCTTTTTCCTTACTTTCTCTTTTGGACTAATACTTTTCGTTTCTCATGCTTAAACGCATTCTGTTACGATTTGCTGCAGGATCCATTCTTTTTCTTTACTTAGCATTACAAACTGACACTCGTTTCTTTTCCCACGCTTACTCCACTACTTTCCATGTCGTTCCGCGACATTCCACTTACCTTGTAAGCGTGTTTATCCATCACCGCGCAGATACTCGTTCTTCTCCTGATCTTCGCACGCCGTATGCGCCGGCCCTTATGTCCCTTTCTCATGCGTGGTTTCGCTATTGGGTTTCCACTCTTCTCACGCCGATTCCCACGCCGGCCCTTAACTACGTGACGCGTTACCGTCACGCCTTTCTCCTCATTATATAAACCCTTCAACAGGGTGCTTTACTCTTTTTCCTTAACCTAGTTCTACCTACGGCTCGCGCCTAAGATAGTCCTAGCAATCTACCCTGTGTCTTCGTTCTACACTTGAGTGAACGCTTCACACATCAGACGCTCCCTCCCGTCCGTGTGTGTCTTACTTCGAACCCTTGACCCTATTGCCTGGGTGGCATAGGTAAACCTTCGACTATCTCGCCTTCCCAGCGTGATAAACCTCGACCGGCACCCCCACGGCCGTTGCCTTAGACGGATATTCTCAACCGTCATCATCGTCCCCCTCGACCCTAGGCCTCGTAGGTCTACGCGTGACCATACCAAGGGCCACGCGTAACAAAAGAACTAGGTTGACCCCACTCGACGCGCACTATCACGTACGCCCACCATTTCTCGCCACACCCGAACCACAGATTCTCGTTGGAACCCTCGAGAACCCCTTCGAACCCACCACTCAGACTCCTCAGACACCCCCGACGAACCCAACCCAGACTTCTGGGAAGAAGACCCCGACGAACCCCTCCTTGACTCAGACGAAGAAGACGCCACCCGTGATCTCTCCCATCACCTAACTGCCTCTCTGCAAATTCCCCGTCCCCCTACGCCACCGTCCCCCACCCCTCGTCATCAGACCGGCCATATCTTTCCCCCAATCCCACCAATGTCCAACAAACCTGTCGAACTCCGTATCGGCACCCCAGAGAAATACGATGGTGATTACAAAACAGCCAAGCAATGGCTCGACTCCGTCGTCTTCTACTTAAATGTCAATTCTGACGTCTACAACACCGCCCCGAAACAGATAGCCTTCGCGCTGTCATACATGACTAAGGGACCCGCACTTACGTGGGCTAACACCTTCCATGCCTCAAAGATCGCCTCCGATGGATCCATCTCTATGGGCTCCTGGGAAAACTTCCGTGACGAATACCTCAAAGCGTTCAAACACTACGACACCACTGGGAATGCCATCGCCTGGCTTACCACCACGCGCATGACCGCAATGAAAGGAGGCGGATACTCCCCCTCGCTCACCGAATACAACACCCAGTTTCAAAACCATTATGCCATCGCCGGCATCACCGACCACAACGTCTTGATCGGCTACTACTCAGCCGCCATCCCAGAAGCTCTCATGCGCCGAATCCTGGCCATGGAAACCGTCCCCACCACCATCGATTCTTGGCTTAAGAAGGCCGTAACATTTCAAACCCACATGGACCGAGCGAAAGAAATCGCCGCACGTCACAGAACCCCCACCCGTGCTACTTACCACCAGTACTCCCCCCCCACTTCCACCAAAGACCCCAACGCCATGGACGTAGACGTGGTCCGACTTGCCAAACTTACCCCCGAAGAACGGAAGAAATGCATCAGAGAAGGACGCTGCTTCCGTTGCAGACAAAAGGGACACATGTCATCCAAATGTCCCGGACTCCCCAACACCCCGAAGCCAAAGAAAACGGTCCAAAAGGTCGAGGAAGATAACCAAGACATCCCCTCACTCGCTAAGATCGAAGAAGACAACGAAGAAGACAACGATGAGGAAGCCGTAGCTCGGGTCGTTGCGGATTTTTAAAAAGGAAGACTGTTTCGACGTCAGCCCCTTCCTCGTTTACGTGTGCTCCTGTACTTCTATCCCAGTCAAAGAAATCTATGCGTATTCCCCTTCAACTCATAAACCCAACGCACACAATGAAAACCGTCGACACCCACACACTCATTGACAGCGGGGCAGACATCAACTGCCTTGACTGGGGCTTTGCCCGAAAACATCGACTTCCTCTCGAACGACTGCCGAAGCCCATCGCCGTACAAAACGTAGACCAAACTACGAACGCGAAAGGAGCCATACGCTTCACCTCACTCCTCTTTGTCGACATCGGAGGGGTTGCCCAACAAGTTCGTTTCCACGTTATGCATTGTGGAAATGAAAACGTCATCCTCGGATCCCCATGGCTCCGCGTCACCAACCCGGCAATCGACTGGGCAAAACGAACCATTTCCATCCCAGAAAAACTCGACGAGTCCGCCGCCCTTTACCACTCCTTCGCCAAAGACACCCAGCGACACAACGATCACCTCCCAAAAACAAAAGTGGTTCCCCCTCCTCAACATACCCATGTGGAAACTGTTCCAAACCATGCCCTCTCCATCTTCCTGGACCTTCCTGATGGTGAACATTACGTCAAATCAGCCCTACATCACTATGCTTGCCAACGTATCACTCGTACCGGATCTCGGTATCACCAGACTCATCTGAAACTCGTGGCAAAAATAACCACCGCCACCGAACTCGCCGCCGCCGCTGAGAAGGCGAAACCCAAGATCACTCTCCCCGATGCATATAAGGACTTCGCCCATGTCTTCGCCAAAGAGTCTGCTGACTCTCTTCCCCCATCGCGACCCTATGACCACGAAATCAACGTCAAAGACTCCTTTGTCCCTAAAATAGGGAAATTATACCCTTTAACCTCCGATGAGAAGAAAGCCACCGAAGACTTCCTCGAAGAAAACCTCACCGCTGGGAAGATCCGTCCCTCGAATTCTCCCCAGGCCTCTCCTTTCTTTTTCGTCAAAAAGAAAGACGGAAAGCTCCGCCCTTGCCAAGACTATCGCTACCTCAATGAACATACCATCCGTGATGCTTACCCACTCCCGCTCATCACGGATCTCCTCGATAAACTGAAAGGAGCCTGCGTATTCACCAAGTTCGACGTTCGTTGGGGATACAACAACGTCAGAATCAAAGATGGGCACCAGTGGAAGGGAGCCTTCCTTACTCATAAGGGGCTTTTCGAACCCCTAGTTATGTTCTTCGGCATGACCAACTCCCCCGCCACATTTCAACGATTTATGAACGATTCTTTCCGTGATATGATCGCAGAAGGATGGCTCGTCATCTATATGGATGACCTTCTCATTTTCTTCCCTGACGAATCCACTCACACCGAATGCACTCGTCGCGTCCTCCAGCATATGACCGAACTGGACTTACATCTCAAATTAGAAAAATGCACCTTCGCCGTTCCCGAAGTAGAATACCTCGGAATGATAGTCAAGGAAGGACAACTCGCCATGGATCCTATCAAGCTGGACGGAATCACCAAATGGCCGACCCCAAAAAAAGTCAAAGATGTCCGCTCGTTCCTCGGCTTTGCCAATTTTTACCGATGATTTATCCCCGGATATTCAAACATTGCTCGCCCCCTCATCGACCTCACCAAAAAGACGCAACCCTGGAACTGGACCCCCGCCTGTCAGAACGCCTTTGACCAACTCAAAGCGCTGTTTACCCAACAACCCGTCCTCTTTATGCCCAACGTAACCCGCCCCTTCGCCATCGCCACTGACGCTTCTAAGTACGCCTCGGGGGGGATTCTTCTCCAAACAGATTCGAATGGGGATTGGCACCCCTGTTCCTACCTCTCACAGATGTTCGCCCCCGCCGAACGAAACTACGACATTCACGACCGGGAACTCCTCGCTGTCCTCCGTGGGTTCAAAGCTTGGCGCCACTACCTCCACGGTTCCCCGTTCCCCGTCACGGTCTTCACGGACCATAAAAACCTCACGTACTTTCACCGCCCCCAAGACCTGAACCGTCGGCAAGCCCGCTGGATGCTTGACCTCACAGACTTCGACTACCACATCTCCCACGTTCCCAGATCTCATCTTGCGGGACCAGATGCCCTTTCTCGCTGTCCTGATCTCCTTCCACTTGCTGATGTTGACAACACCGGCGTTATGCTCCTCCCCGATTCCCTCTTCGTCTGGATTATCGACTCCGCCCTCTCCTCTGTCATCTCCTCCGCCTCCGCCTCCGACGCCCTCGTTCTCCATAAACTCCAGGAAATTGAGGGGCGCGTTCCCCCCGCAGCCCGCTCCCACCTCTCAGATTGGCAGTACTGCGACGGCGTCCTCCTCTATCAGGACCGCGTTTATGTCCCTGACGACCAACCCCTTCGCCGTTCCATCGTAGCCCGCTGCCACGACCACCCCTCTGCCGGACACCCCGGATTCCTCAAAACTCGCCAGCTTGTTGCTGCTGACTTTTGGTGGCCAGGCCTTGCCACCTTCGTCCGCGCCTACGTCGAAGGCTGCGCCACCTGCCAACGCTCCAAGGCTAATACCCATCCATCCTCCCCCCCGCTCTCCCTGATCCCTTCCTCCTGCTCTCGCCCCTTCCAGCAGATCTCCTGCGATCTCATCACCGACCTCCCGCTTTCCGGGGGGTTCGACAGTCTTTTGGTCGTGGTGGACCATGGCCTTACTAAGGGGGTAATTCTTTGCCCTACGAAGAAAACCGTCACCGCAGAAGGAATTGCTTATCTCTTCTTTCACAAAGTCTACAAACGATTCGGCCTCTATGACAAAGTCATCTCAGACCAAGGCCCTCAATTCGCCTCCTCCTTTGCCAAAGAACTCGGATGTCTCCTTGGCTATGACCTTTCCCTTTCCACTGCGTATCACCCTCAGACTGACGGAGAAACCGAACGCATAAACCAAGAAATCGAAACGTATCTCCACATCTACTGCGGGAATCTCCCCTCCTCTTGGTCCGAGCACATCTCTCATGCCGAATTTACCCACAATCACCACCCTCACTCCGTCACCGGCAAATCCCCTTTCCTTCTCATGATGGGCTACGAATCCCGTGCCCTCCCCTCGGTTATCGCCGAAACAAAGATCCCTGCCGTCGAGGAACGACTTCGAAATCTATCCGCTTTACGAGAAGAGGCTCTCGCCACCCACGAACTTGCCCGCCAAACAATGGCGGCCAGAACCCACTCCACGTTCAAACCCTTCGTTAAAGGAGACAAAGTATGGCTGGAAGCCCGAAATCTGAAAAGATCCCTCCCAGACCCGAAATTCCCCGCAAAACGGGAAGGACCCTTTACCATCACGGACGTATTATCCCCCGTCACCTATCGCCTCCGACTCCCACGAACGTGGAAAATCCACAACACATTCCACGCTTCTCTCTTATCGCCCTATCGCGAAAACCTCGTACACGGCCCGAACTTCCCCACACCACCCCCAGATCTTGTCGAAGGACAAGAAGAATATGAAATTGAAACTATCCTACGGCATCGAGGAATGCCGTCATCCCGACAGTACCTAATCCGATGGAAAGGGTACTCCGCCGAAGAAGACTCGTGGGAACCCGAACGGAACTTGAAACATTCGTCGGAGATACTCAACGACTATAAAAGACGACATCCCACCGCGTTCTCTCTCTCATCCGCACGCCCACCATGCCGCAGATAACTCCATTTCACTTATTACTAATGGCCATTGAATTCTCCAACCATGTCGACACCCCCGCTGCCGCTCCATCCACCAACCCGAACACCGTCCGCCTTCCCTCTGCCGACCCCGAGAGGGTCTCTCCTACTGTCCCCGCCGCCCCACAACCTGTCAACTTCGCCACTCTTGTTGGCAGTGTTCCCATCTCCCACGTCTCCCCCGTCTCTGGCCGGATCCAGACCTCTCCAACGTTTACCCCTCCGCCCCATCGGGAACCTTCTCCCAGACCCCCCTCGTTCCTAGGCGTCCATCGCCCTGCCCTCGTCCGAGCACCAAGCTCCAACTCCTTAGAAGTCCATTCGGGCTGGGACACCCAAGTTCCCCTCGATGTCTCGGGTCATCACCACATCAATCGCCTCCGAGAAGAGCGATTCACCGATGAGGAATACGTTCACTTTCACATGTTTTTATCTGACGATCGTCTTCGGGTACCTATTAGTGTCTACGCCGCAGAAGGCTCCCCACTTTATACTTGGTTCGATACGGCCATGCAGCTCAACCGTATTGCCTCTTTCATCTCCGGGTCTGGACCCGTATTCCCTCACACCACGCTTGGCCAGACCATGATGGACTACATTTATCACACGCGTCACTCCCTCTACTCCCATGGGTTTCAGTCTGGGTATGATACCTTCCTCCTTGATGTAGACAACCACTTCCGAGACCTAGCTGCCGCTGGTCGAGGACTTGGCGACGTCGTACTCCGGGATGGGTCGCCCATCCATAGACAAACCCTCAACGATTGGTGGACTGGTCATAATGGCAGAGACCGAATTTTTATCGGGCATCCTCGCTTCAACCAACGTTGTTTCTCCTGCAGCTGTCTTGGCCACACCCAGTTATCCTGCCAGCAGTACACTTGCCGCGGTTGCAACCGTCGTGCACCAGGACACTCCTTCGCACGATGCCCAGGTCCCTCCCGTTCTCTGGCCTCTCGTATTTCTTCCACCACTGTCACCACCCCACGTGCCTCTCCCTCTTCTCGTCCCCGCCGACCCCAGGCCGCTTTCCGGAATGGACAAATTGTCCAGAGAACCAGTAACTCCCGTTGTTCGTCTCGACACTCCTCCTCTTCTTCTTAACAGTCTTACCATCTTCCCCCTTCCTCCCCCACCGAGGGATTTTCCGTGGAAGACCAAGACGAGTTAGACGACGTTGGATACGCAAATGTCACTGGTTCCCCCGGGCCCGCCTTTCGGGAATTGTAAGAAGTCCTCACCGTAGCTTCGGAGTTACTAAGGGGGTAATGTTACGATTCGCTGCAGGGTCCATTCTTTTTCTTTACTTAGCATTACAAACTGACACTCGTTTCTTTTCCCACACTTACTCCACTACTTTCCATGTCGTTCCGCGACATTCCACTTACCTCGTAAGCGTGTTTATCCATCACCGCGCAGATACTCGTTCTTCTCCTGATCTTCGCACACCGTATGCGCCGGCCCTTATGTCCCTTTCTCATGCGTGGTTTCACTATTGGGTTTCTGCTCTTCTCACGCCGATTCCCACACCAGCCCTTAACTACATGACGCGTTACCGTCACACCTTTCTCCTCATTATATAAACCCTTCAACAGGGTGCTTTACTCTTTTTCCTTAACCTAGTTCTACCTACGGCTCGCGCCTAAGATAGTCCTAGCAATCTACCCTGTGTCTTCGTTCTACACTTGAGTGAACGCTTCACACATCAGACGCTCCCTCCCGTCCGTGTGTGTCTTACTTCGAACCCTTGACCCTATTGCCTGGGTGGCATAGGTAAACCTTTGACTATCTCGCCTTCCCAGCATGATAAACCTCGACCGGCACCCCCATGGCCGTTGCCTTAGACGGATATTCTCAACCGTCATCATCGTCCCCCTCGACCCTAGGCCTCGTAGGTCTACGCGCGACCATACCAAGGGCCACGCGTAACACATTCCTTCCATGTCGTTCCACGACATTCCATACATCTTGTAAGCGTGCTTATTCCTCCACCATGCAGGTACTCTTTGCCTTCTGATCTTCTCACGCCGTATGTGCCAGCCCTTAATATTTCTTTCTCATGCGTGGTTTTGCTATTGGTTTTCTATTTCTAACGCCGCTTTCCACACCGGCCCTTAACTACTGTGACACGTAACCATCACGCTTTCACTTTACTATATAAACCCTTCAACAGGGTCCTCTCCTTTCTCCTTAGCTTAGTTCTACCTACGGTTTGTTGCCTAGTTAGCACTAGCAATCCACTTGCCTTTACTCCTCAGTCTTCGTTCTACTATTAAGTGAACGCTTCACACTCAGCCCACCGCCTTTGTGTGTCTATCCCATGAATCCTTGACCCGCTTGCCAAGCTAGGCAGCGGTTTATCCTTGAACCGCTGACACCCTCGATGGTACTCCTGACCCAGCATCCCCACGGCTGGCCCTACGTCGTCATATACATGAACGACCGACCCCTTTCAATCCTACTAGGCGTTAGTAGGTTTACGCACGACCATACCCATGGCCACACATAACAAAAGAACTAAGCTACCTCCTTGTTCAGGTACTACCACGTACACCGCCCACCATAGCTTCCCACCGAAACACTCGAACCACTGATCCGTGTTGGAATCCTCAAGAACCTCCGCGTACCTCACACTCTGACTCCTCTGACACTCCCGACGATCCCAACCAAGCATATTGGGACGAAGACCCTGACGAGCCTTTACTAGACTCGGATGAAGAACTCGCTACCTGCGACCTTGCCCACACTTTTTCCGCTTCCATGCAGATACCCCACCCTCAGACACCCCCGTCCCCGACACCCAGACGCCAAACCGGCCACATCTTTCCCCTGATCCCTCAACCACCGTCACCCGCTATGACAACCAAACCCCTTGAACTTCACATCGGCACCCCAGAAAAATACGATGGCGACTATAGGACGGCCAAGCAATGGTTTGACTCTGTCGCTTTTTACCTCAACGTCAACGCCGAGGTATACACCACCAACCCGAAGTGCATTGCCTTTGTGCTTTCATATATGACTCAAGGACCAGTGCTCACATGGGCAAACACCTTCTGCTCCTTGAAAATTGCAGCGGATGGCACAATCTCGATGGGATCGTGGTCTGACTTTCATGATGCCTTCATCTTGGCGTTCAAACACTATGACACCACCGGCAACGCAATTGCCTGGCTTACTACCACCCGCATGACCGCCACCAAGAACAGTGGATACTCTCCCTCGCTCACTGAGTATAACGCTCAGTTCCAGAATCACTGCACCATTGCAGGCATCACCGACAACAATGTCCTGATCGGTTATTACTCGGCCACTATCCCCGACGCCCTCATGCGCCGCATCCTAGCTATGGAAACGGTCCCTATGACTGTTGAGGCATGGTTGAAGAAGGCAGTCACCTTCCAGACCCACATGAAGCGCACTCGAGAAATCGCCGCCCGCCACAAGACCCCCAGTCACCACATGTATCATCAGTATACCGCCCCCACCCCCGCCAAAGATCCCAATGCCATGGATGTTGACGCCGTCCATATCCAACGACTCACACCCACCGAACGTGAACAATGTCACAAAGAGGGCAGATGCTTCCACTGCCGACAGAAAGGACATCGGGCCATTAATTGCCCGACGTTTACCTCAAACTCTCCAAAGCCGAAGAAGGTCGTTCAGAGGGTCATAGAAGTAGAAGTCGAGGACAACAAAGAAGTCCCTCAGCTACAAGAGATAGATGATGAAGACGACGACAAGGAACCAAAAGTCTCTCGCGTCGCCCTTACCTCCCAGGATTTTTAAAACGGAACGCTGCCTCGACGTCAGTGGTTCCTCCTAGTACGTGTGCGCCTGTACTTGCATCTACATCAAAGAAATCAATGCGTATCCCTCTGCAACTCATTGATCCTTCACACACCATGAAAACTGTCGATACCCATGCCCTCATCAATAGTGGCGCAGACATCAACTGCCTCGATTGGGACTTCGCCTGGAAACACTGCCTCCTCCTCGATAAACTCCCAATGCCTATCCCCGTCAACAATGTCGATCAAACCCCCAATGCCAAAGGGGCTATCCGATACACCACCTCCCTCTTCACAAACATCGATGGGATCGCACAACACATACGTTTCCACGTCATGCATTGTGGGTCTGAGAATGTGGTTCTCGGGACACCTTGACTACGCACCATGAACCCCTCTATCAATTGGTTGTCGCAGACGATCAATATCCCCGAAATGGTGGACGAGTCTGCCTCCCTCTACCATATCCATGTCGTCGACCTTAAACGACATGATGATGCTCAACCTCAAGCACCACCTTTGAAACCACCTCGACACACCCTAGTCGAAACAACCCCCGATCACACCCTCTCTACATTCCTTGATATGCCAGACGGGAACCTCTACGTTCACCGTGCGCTTCACGCCAACTCTTGTCAACGAATCCTTAAGTCAGGATCTCGATACCATCAGACTCACCCAAAGCTTGTTGCCAAGCTTACCACCGCCACCGAACTCACGGCTGCCGCCGAGAAGGCCAAGCTGAAAGTCGCACTCCCTGACACCTATAACGACTTTGCCCCAGTCTTCACCAAAGAGTCCACCGACTCTCTTCCACCCTCCAGACCCTATGACCATGAAATCAATGTCAAAGACTTGTTTACTCCCAAGATTGGCAAACTCTACCTGCTCACCCCTGATGAGAAGAAGGCCACTGAAGACTTTCTCGACGAGAATCTCGCCGCTGGCAAAATCCGTCCTTCGAACTCCCCTCAAGCGTCACCCTTCTTCTTCGTTAAAAAGAAGGATGGCAAACTCCGCCCCTGCCAGGACTATAGATACCTCAACGAACACACCATACGTGACGCTTACCTCCTACCACTAATCTCCGATCTCCTCGACAAACTTAAAGGCGCGCGTGTATTCACCAAATTCGCCATATGCTGGGGATACAACAACGTACGTATAAAGGATGGGCACCAATGGAAAGGTGCCTTCCTTACCCACAAAGGCCTCTTCGAACCCATGGTTATGTTCTTTGGCATGACTAACTCACCCGTGACGTTTCAACGGTTTATGAACGATTCCTTCCGCGACATGATCGCTGAAGGATGGTTGGTCATTTACGTGGACAATCTACTCATCTTCTTCCCAGACGACGACATCCACACCGAATGCACCCGCCGAGTCCTCCAACGCATGACAGAACTGGACCTTCACCTCAAACTAGAGAAATGCCAGTTCGCCGTCCCCGAAGTAGAATACCTCGGAATGATTGTCAAAGAGGGACAACTCGCTATGGACCCCGTCAAACTTGATGGAATTGCTAAGTGGCCTACGCCACAAAAAGTCAAAGACGTCCACTCCTTCCTTGGGTTCGCTAATTTCTACAGACGATTTATCCCTGGATACTCCAATATCGCCCGACCCCTCATCAACCTCACAAAGAAAACTATGCCCTGGACCTGGGCAAGCCAGCAGCAGACCGCCTTCGAACAACTTAAGGAGTTGTTCCTTCATAAGCCCGTCCTTTTTATGCCCGATATTTCTCGACCATTTGCCATGGCCACCAATGCCTCCAAATATGCGTCGGGAGGTATTTTATTACAAACTGATGCAAACAGGGATTGGCACCCCTGTTCCTACTTATCACAATCATTCTCCTCCTCAGAACGCAACTATAATATCCACGACAGGGAGCTCTTGGCCGTTATCCGCGGTTTCAAAGCCTGGAGGCAATATCTCCATGGCTCTCCCTTCCCCGTTCAAGTCTTCTCCGATCATAAGAACTTGACATACTTCCGTCGCCCCCAAGATCTCAATCGACGTCAAGCCCACTGTTACAGCTATATAATTTTCATCTTTACTTAGCGCATACGAACGCTTTCCTTTTATCTTATCAAGGGAAAACCCGACTTAGACACTGTGCTAGACACAGGGGATCTACGGGCCCTTCAAGATCAGTGGGCTTCACCTTCAGCTCTTCACTTTCGCCCCACTGATCACACACACGTATTTAATAAACATCATGATCATCACAGACCTCACTACAGTAACCCCATCACTGTGATGTGATCCCTTATCTTTAATTACTGTTGACACCTTCCATTCTACCCACCCGCAGCAGATCAACGGCTGGCTACCTCATGTACTTATTAATCTCCGTTACAGGCCGACTCCTCATGTCGATCATGTTGGGCCTAGGGGATGGACTATTGTAGATACGTATCTAGATTGGTACACAACATGTATCCACAAGTAGAATAGTATATAAAGCGAGACTGGACGGAGCTTAGTCTCCAGTCTAGTTCTCTTGTCTCTTGCCTACAAAGCACCCCTAAGATAGTAATCCCTCCGCTCGACGTTTAGGATAGTGATTGCCTGCAAAGAACTTGTAGTCGCAACACCCACTGGCTCCTTGACCTCGCCAACTACGATTACTCAATCACCCACGTTCCTGGTACCCAACTCGCTGGCCCAGATGCCCTTTTCCGCCGCCTGGATCTCCTTCCTTGCGCTGACTCCGATAATCTTGGGGTCACCCTCCTCCCTGACTCCCTCTTTGTCCGGCTCATCGACTCGGCCCTCTCCAACCACATCGCCTCCGCCTCCGCCTCCAATGACCTAGTTCTTCATAAACTCCAGGAACTCGATGGTTCCCTTCCCCCGGCCCTTCATTCTCGCCTTGCCGATTGGCAATACTCTGACGGCGTCCTCCAGTATCAGGGCCGCGTCTACGTCCCTCCCGACCATGACCTTCGTCGCGCTATCGTCCAATGCTCCCATGACCATGCCTCCGCCGGCCACCCCGGCTACCTTAAAACCTGCCAACTCGTCACCTCCGAATTCTGGTGGCTGGGCCTCGCCTCGTTCGTTCGCTCCTACGTTGACAGCTGTGCCATGTGCCAGCGCAACAAGACAAATACCCACCCCACTACTCCCCCACTCGTCCCTATCCCGTCCTCCTGTTCTCGCCCTTTCCAGCAGATCTCCTGCGATCTAATCACTGATCTCCTGCTCTCCGGGGGATTCAATTCACTATTGGTCGTGGTGGACCACAGCCTTACTAAGGGGGTAATTCTTTGCCCTACGAAGAAAACCATCACCGCCAAGAGTGTAGCAGCGCTCTTCTTCCACAAAGTGTACCTCCACTTCGGACTTTATGAGAAAGTTATCTCCAACCGTGGCCCACAGTTCGCATCTGCCTTCACCAAGGAACTTGGCCGACTCCTCAACTACGACCTCTCCCTCTCCACCGCCTATCATCCCCAGACCGACGGGGAAACCGAACGCATCAACCAAGAGGTTGAGACTTATCTTCGTATCTACTGCAGAGATCATCCCTCTACTTGGTCCGATCACATCTCCCACACAGAATTTACCCACAACCACTGCCCTCATTCCATCACCAGCAAATCCCCGTTTTACCTCATGATGGGATATGAACCCCGTGCCCTTCCTTCGGTGATTGCCGAAACCAACATCCCCGCCGTAGAAACCCGCCTCAAGGAGCTCACCACCCTATGAGACGAGGCCCTCGCATCCCATGAACTTGCGCAACAAGTCATGGCGTCTAGGTCTAAGTCAAAGTTCATGCCTTTCAAGAAAGGGCAGCGAGTTTGGCTGGAGGCCAGGAACCTTAAAAGGTCCGTCCAAGATCCGAAGTTTGCCACAAAACGCGAAGGCTCCTTCGTTATCTCTCATGTCATCTCCCCTGTCTCTTACCGACTCCGACTCCCACACACGTGGAAAATCCACAACACATTCCATGCTTCTCTGTTATCGCCCTATCGCGAAAACGACATACACAGCCCGAACTTCCCCACACCGCCTCCGGATCTTGTCGAAGGACAAGAAGAATACGAAATTGAACACATCATACGACACCGCGGTATGCCGTTTGCCCGTCAATACCTGATCCGATGGAAAGGGTACTCTGCTGAAGAAGAATCCTGGGAACCCGAGCGGAACTTGAAACATTCGTTGGAGTTACTAGAAGATTATAAAAGACGACATCCCCACGCTTTCTCCCTCTCATCCGCTCGCCCACTACACCGCAGATAAACCCTCTCCATCTACTCCTCATGGCCATCAAATTCTCCAATGTTGACACCCCTGCCGCTGCACCATCCACCAACCCCAGCACCATCCGTCTCCCCTCTACCGACCCCGAGAGGGTCTCTCCTACTCACCCTGCCGCCCCTCAGCCTGTCAACTTCGCCACTCTTGTTGGTGATGTTCCCCAGTCCCACGTCTCCCCCATCTCGGGCAGGATCCAATCCTCACCGTCGTTTACTCCTCCACCCCATTGGAAACCTTCTCCCAGACCACCCTCGTTCTTAGGCGTCCATCGCCCTCAGCTTGTCCGCACACCTAGTCCGGACTCCCTTATCGCCCATTCGGGATGGGACTCCCAAGTCCCATTAGACATCTCCAGCCACTGCCACACTGGCAGAATCCGGGAGGAACGGTTCACTGATGAGCATTATGTTCGATTTCACTCTCTCATGGCTGATGACTGCCTTCGGGTCCCTATTAGCGTTTACTCTTCTGATGGTTCACCCATCTTTACTTGGTTCGAATCCGCGATGCAGTTGAACCACATCGCCGCCTTCGTCTCTGGCTCTGGCCCGGTCTTCCCTCATATCACGCTTGGCAGGACCATGCAGGATTTCATCTACCATGCGCGCTACCAGTTGTATTCACATGCCTTCCAAATGGGCTACGACTCCTTCCTCCTCGACGTTGACAACCATTTTCAAGACCTTGCTGCCGCAGGTCGAGGACTTGGCAACGAAGTGATACAGGACGGATCGCCTATCCATAGGCAAACACTTAACGACTGGTGGACTGGTCAAAACGGCAGAGACCGCATCTACCCCGGGCATCCCCGTTTCAATCAGCGGTGCTTCCAATGTCACTGCCTTGGCCACACCCAGCTCTCCTGTCAGCAACATGTCTGTACAGGATGCCATCAATGAGCACCCGGCCATTCTCTCACCCATTGCCCGGGACCCTCCCACTCTCTCGCCTCTCGCCTCACCTCCCCCCGTGCCCAATCCTCCTCCATACCCACGTCCACACCTCGCCGCCCCCAAGCCGCGTTCCATAACGGACAAATTGTCCATCAAGCCATACCCCATCGTACCCCCCGTCAGTCATCTTCCTCCTCTTCTCAACAATCTTATCATCCGGCGCCTTCCACACCCTGCGCCCCCTCACCCTATGACGATGGAGATGAACTGGACAATGTCGGGTATGCCAACATCACCGGCTCCCCGGGACCTGCCTTTAGGGACTTGTAAGGAATCCTCGCCGTAGCTTCAGGTTACTAAGGGGGTAATGTTATGACTTGCTCACAGGACGAACACTTTTTCCTTACTTTCTCTTTCGGACTAATACTTTTCGTTTCTCACGCTTAAACGCATTCCTTCCATGTCGTTCCACGACATTCCATACATCTTGTAAGTGTGCTTATTCCTCCACCGCGCAGGTACTCTTTGCCTTCTGATCTTCTCACGCCATATGCGCCGGCCCTTAATATTTCTTTCTCATGCGTGGTTTTGCTATTGGTTTTCTATTTCTAATGCCGCTTCCCACACCGGCCCTTAACTACTGTGACACGTAACCATCACGCTTTCACTTTACTATATAAACCCTTCAACAGGGTCCCCTCCTTTCTCCTTAGCTTAGTTCTACCTATGGTTTGTCGCCTAGTTAGCACTAGCAATCCACTTGCCTTTACTCCTCAGTCTTCGTTCTACTATTAAGTGAACGCTTCACACTCGGCCCACCGCCTTTGTGTGTCTATCCCGTGAATCCTTGACCCACTTGCCAAGCTAGGCAGCGGTTTATCCTTGAACTGCCGACACCCTCAATGGTACTCCTGACCCAGCATCCCCACGGCTGGCCCTACATCGTCGTATACACGAACGACCGACCCCTTTCGATCCTACTAGGCGTTAGTAGGTTTACGCGCGACCATACCCACGGCCACGCGTAACAGTTAGAGTGCAAGGTTTGCAGAGGTTCACAGAGGTTCATGGGGGTTCCAACACGGATCAGTGGTTCAAGTGTTTCGGTGGGAAGCTATGGTGGGCGGTGTATGTGATAGTACCCAGACAAGGAGGTAGCTTAGTTCTTTTGTTATGCATGGCTTGGGTGAAGTCACATGTAGACCTACTAACACCTAGCAGGATCGAAGGTTCAGTCGTTCATGTATATGACGATGTTGGCTAGCCATAGGGATGCTAGGTCAAGGGTACCATCAAGGCCTTTGACAGGTTGAGGGTAACCGCTTTGTCTAGCTTGACAAGTAGGTCAAAGGGGGTCAAGGATTTACGAGGACACACAACAATGATGAGCCGAGTGTGAAGCGTTCACTTATAGTAGAACGAAGACTTTGGAATGAAGAATCGATGAGATTGCTTGGTACTAGCTAGGCAACAAGCCATAGGTAGAACTAAGCTAAGGAAAAAGAGAAGATGCCCAGTTGAAGGGTTTATATAGCAAAGCAAAAGTGTGATGGTTATGCATCACATCAATTAAGAGCCTGCATGAGAAATGATGGTAGAAGGTGAAAGAATGTCATAGAACCCATGCGTGAGAAGAAGAGAATAAGGGCTGGCGCATACAACATGAGAAGAGCAGAAGGGAGACGAGTACCTGCGCGGTGAGGGAATAAGCATGCTTATGAGAGATATGGAACAATCAAATTTAAGCGTGAGGAAAGAAAAGTGTTAGTCTGACAACGTAAGCAAAGAAAAAGTGTTTGTCCTGCAAGCAAATCGTAACAAGACCCAAAGGGCAGATCACGCTTCAAAGCTTATCTCATTGCACAGGGTTTCTCTCAAATCCCTGGGGTTGACTTCCATCACACCTACGCTCCAGTTGCCTGCCAGACATCCATAAAAATTCTCATCGACTTTGCAGTCTTTATCCTTGATAAAGTTGAGCATGGGACTCAAATCAATTTGCATCATCACATGGCACATTGATGATGTGCTAGGCAGAAGCAACAATTGGCATTTTCTGGACTGGGTGAAGAGTGTCGTAGCCAACTGCTTTGGAATCAGCAATCTCAGTGCAGTCAGCCTTTATCTCAGAATACAAATTGAGCGGAAACGAGAGACGAAGGAGGTTTGGATCCACCAAGAACAGTACATTGATCACTTGTGCAGTGAGTATGGTCTATCAGATGCAAACCCAGTGTCACTTCCCATGGATCCAAAGGCACCCTTTGGTTTGGATGGACAGGACTTCCCGGTGGTAAATGACTTGCAGACGACATACAGGAAGCTGGTCGGAGAACTCATTTATCTTGCCACCTGCACTCATCCCGACATTGCACATGCCGTCCAGCGTCTCTCTCAGATGTGTTCCAGCCCTGAACCTCATCACTATGCAGCTGCAAAACGAGTGGTTCGATATCTGAAGGGGACCAAAGGACTGCGAATTCACTTCAGGAATGCGGCGCGGGATCACTCTCTGCATGCTTACAGTGACTCTGATTGGGCGACATCGCCTGAAGATAGCATTTCCGTTGGGGGTTACGTGTGGTATTACTATGGTGGCCCCATAG
>JBBPTX010000553.1:0-21045 GCA_038094595.1 Pulveroboletus aff. annulatus
AAACCTATCTCCGCATCTATTGTGGGGATCATCCCTCCACTTGGTCCGACCACATCTCTCACGCCGAATTCACACACAATCATCGCCCCCACTCCGTCACCGGCAAGTCCCCGTTTTACCTCATGATGGGTTACGAACCTCGTGCCCTCCCCTCGGTCATTGCCGAAACAAATATTCCCGCCGTTGAAATACGCCTCAAAGCGCTCACAGCCCTACGAGACGAAGCTCTCGCCTCCCATGAACTCGCACGACAAGTCATGGCATCCAGATCCAAGACACGCTTTGACCCCTTCAAAAAGGGACAGAAAGTTTGGCTAGAAGCCCGAAACCTCAGAAGATCTGTCCAAGATCCGAAGTTCGCCGCCAAACGCGAAGGCCCCTTTGTTATCTCTGACGTCTTATCTCCAGTCTCCTATCGTCTCCGACTCCCACAAACGTGGAAAATCCACAACACGTTCCACGCTTCTCTCTTATCGCCCTATCGCGAAAACGACGTACACGGCCCGAACTTCCCTACACTGCCCCCGGATCTTGTCGAAGGACAAGAAGAATATGAAATAGAACGAATCATACGGCATCGAGGAATGCCGTCGGCCCGCCAGTACCTGATCCGATGGAAAGGGTACTCCGCCGAAGAAGAATCATGGGAACCCGAGCGGAACTTGAAACACTCGTCGGAGTTACTAAAAGATTATAAAAGACGACACCCCCGCGCTTTCTCTCTCTCACCCATTCGCCCACCACGCCGCAAATAACTCCCTTCCATCTCCTTCTAATGGCTATCGAATTCACCAATGTCGACACCCCTGCAGCCGCACCCTCCACCAACCCCAGCGTCATCCGTCTTCCCTCTGACGACCCTACAAGGGTCTCTCCTACTCGCCCCGCCGCCCCTCAGCCTGTCAACTTCGCCACTCTTGTTAGTGATGTTCCCACCTCCCACGTCTCTCCCATCTCGGGCAGGATTGCATCCTCGCCAACGTTTACACCTCCGCCCCATCGGGAACCTTCTCCCGGACCTCCCTCGTTCTTAGGCGTCCACCGCCCCCAGCTTGTCCGCGCACCCAGCTCAGACTCCCTCGTCGCCCACTCCGGATGGGACTCTCAGGTTCCGTTGGACGTTTCCTCTCATCTTCACACGGGACGACTCCGGGAGGAAAGATTCACCGATGAGCATTACATCCGTTTTCACTCGCTCATGTCTGACGATCGTCTCCGAGTGCCTATTAGTGTATATACTTCGGACGCTTCACCCATCTTTACGTGGTTCGAGACCGCGATGCAGATCAATCATGTTGCCGCCTTCGTCTCTGGCTCAGGCCTGGTATTCCCCCATACAACGCTTGGCAGGACCATGCAGGACTTCATCTATCACGCGTGTTACCAGTTATATTCGCACGCCTTCCAACTAGGTTATGACTCCTTCCTTCTCGACGTCGACAACCACTTCCGAGACCTTGCCGCTGCAGGCCGAGGACTTGGCAATGAAGTCTTGAGAGACGGGTCGCCTATCCATAGGCAAACGCTTAACGACTGGTGGACCGGTCGTAATGGTAGGGATCATGTATACCCCAGACACCCTCGTTTCAACCAACGGTGCTTCCAATGTCACTGTCTCGGACATACCCAACTCTCATGCCAACAACATGTCTGCACGGGATGTCGTTGACGCGCTCCCGGACATTCTCTCGCCCATTGTCCCGGTCACACTCGCTCCCTCGCCTCTCGCCTTTCCTCTTCTCGCGCCTCACCTCCTGCCTCTACGTCCACGTCCACGCCTCGCCGCCCCCAAGCCGCGTTCCGCAACGGACAAATCGTCCGTCGAGCCACTCCTCGTCGAACCCCTCGTCAGTCATCCTCCTCCTCCTCACAACAGTCTTACCATCCCGCGCCATCCTCACCCCGCGCCCCTTCTCCTTACGAGGACGGAGACGAATTAGACGACGTCGGTTACGCAAACATCACCGGCTCCCCGGGACCCGCTTTTAGGGACTTGTAAGGACTCCTCGCCGTAGCTTCGGGTTACTAAGGGGGTAATGTTACGATTCGCTCGCAGGACGAACGCTTTTTCTTTTCTTTCCCTTTCGGACTAATACTTTCTATTTCTCACGCTTAACTACATTCGTTCCATGTCATTCTATGACATTCCACTCATCTCGTAAGCGTGCTTATCCCTTCACTGCGCAGGTACCCTTTTCTTTCTGCTCTTCTCACGCTGTATGCGCCGGCCCTTAACATCTCTTCTCATGCGTAGTTTTGCCATTGGCTTCTGCTCTTCTAACGCCGTTTCCTACGCCGGCCCTTAACTACTGTGACGCGTAACCGTCACACTTTGTACTTCCCTATATAAGCCTTTCAACCGGCTCTCTTCGTTTTCCCCTTAGCTTAGTTCTACCTACGGTTTACCGCCTAGATAGCACAAGCAATCTATTCGATATTACTCCTCAGTCTTCGTCCTACTATTAAGTGGACGCTTCACACTCGGCCCACTCGCCTTCGTGTGTCTAGACCTTTTGAACTCTGACCCGCTCGTCAAGCTAGACGAACGGTTACCTCTTGACTCGTCAACACTCTTGACGATACCATTGACCCGGCAACCCCACGGCCGGTCCTACGTCGTTGTCGATACAAACGACCGAACCCTTGACCCTACTAGGCGTGAGTAGGTTTACGCGCGACCACACCCACGGCCACGCGTAACAGTTACCCCCAGACCCGTCGATATCTTTGATGGTACCCTCGACCCAGTATCTCCATGGCTGGCCCTGCGTCGTCATATACACAAACGACCGACTCCTTCGACCTTACTAGGCATTAGTAGGTCTACTTGCGACCATACCCACGGCCACGCATAACAAAAGGTAGACAGGCTTTAGTTGTCACAGATCTAACCATAGAGTTCAACTCAGAGTCTGACCATGATTTAGACAGCTTGGATGACTCCAATCTCCAAGTTATCGAAACTGTCCTTCCCATTGCCTGTTATGATTTCCTTCGCCTTGCTTTGCCTCCTTCATCTTTATCTTGTACATTCCCATAGACAGCCATCTCCACTGCCTTATCTCTTACTAAGGCCAGTATTCCCAACTTCCATCACCTTCTATGGTGTTCCATATTCCCATGCCTTAGTCATATATACCTCGCTGACCTCTGTACTTCTCTTTACTCTTGATCTGCACAATACTACACATATCTTGTGTCCTCCCTTGTCCTAACCACTAAGTAATCCCTGTGTCCCTTCACCTCCAATCCTGGTTGACGAGCCTCTGAGTGAGAGCCTCCTAGGAAGACCATCTGACAGCACAAGTGTGTGCCTTGCATAACATTGCCAATATTCTCTCCACAGATAATGGTCCTGTCACAACAATGGATGGTATTGGTGCAACAAATGCCACAGATCAGTTGCAATTGACCACACCCTATATATTTTCCAATCTTGTCTCAGATTTGGAATCTGATAGCCTGAGTGATGATGATGGCGATGATAGCATCTGTTACGAATTGATTTCGCGATCTACTCTTTTTTCCTTTATCTTATCTTATCACACCATGATCTTATCTAAGATCACTCCTTTCTCTAATCCCTTACCTTTCTTACCAATTAGATTAGATATGATGTCATCATGACATCACAGGTCTAGGTGCCTCACCTCATACGCACTACCTTATTTACCGCACCTCTAGACCATTCCCTTCACTATCACTCTTCCATTCTTTCATATATACCTCACCTTAGCCAGCACGTACACTGCCCTACTCCACACATACGTCATACCCTTTACCTCTACCCTCTACCCAGCTGGCTTAGAACTTTGTATCTCCTACTGTATTACTAGTATAAATATACTGGAACACTTGGGAATACTTCCCTAAGTTGTTCCACCTTGATACTCTCCTACTCTTGCCCAAGTTGGATCCAGCTCCACTTGTGAACGTAACGTCACGCAAGGTCACCTCTCCCTATTCATCCGAATATCCAGAGCAACTCAGAGAGATCTCCCTTACGCTTCCTATTCATCTTACCCGTCTCCCTTAAGACTGATTAAGATTCTTGTCTCACTCTTTGATAGATAAGATCTAGTTCAGTCTCCCTCACTTCAGATTACATCAAAGAGAGTAGTCGCTTCAGCATCTTGCCAGCAGCATCAAGAGGTACATCTACTTGCTGATGTCATAATGATACAACTGATACCATATATTCCATGACTATAGGATTGAAACAACATGCCTCTCTGGCATTCATTACTGGTCCTTCCCAGCCACCTAGCAGCAAATGAGTCAAATTGGACAACTATGGCAGTATTCATTCATCAGGTAATGACCTTTCATACATATGTATGTACTTTTTTTTTGTCTAATGTGGCCTCTGTATTGGCTACAGAGCAGCCTAAAGCTGGCCCTAGCAACTCAGTGGGTACCAGTTCCAAGTCCAATCACTGGTGGCAGATGTTCCTCTTTGCCAATCCTCTGCTCTGCACCCTGCCCATGATGCTCAGAACCTGTGGGGGTCATGGGCATAGTGTTTTAGCCTCATAGGTTGAGTGTACACCATCCAAGTCCTGTACCTCAAGTCTTCACTTTCTCGACTTTCCCCCTAATCATGCCTTTCTGGCTGTTCATGAATGTAGTACTCTATTACAGTCAATCCTTCACACTGAGTTTCTCATTTTTCCTCTTCTCCAATTCTAATGACATCCTTCAGGCCATACATTCACAAATATACTGACACCTCCCCCAAATTCCATTCCTTAACGTCTTCACATTGTAAAACACACATTACACATCTACATACCACCACATCACACTGGCAGTTACTAGTAACAGACTCGGAATCCCTCCAGTCTTAGTCTTTGAATGCACTTTGTTTCGTGCGCATGAACCGGGCTGATTTGAGTGTGCTACCATTTGTGTGTGCGAACCCGACATATTTGAGTGCGCTACCCTGTTTTGTGTGTGTATATTTATTCACCACTTGGACCTCCATAAGTATGACGGAAAAGCCTACCAAGGCTAACATTCTCTGCGCGAGCAAACTGGATGACGCGCAAAATTATGTTCTCATCATCCATGGCGGCGCGACCCATGTCAATCGGCAGAATACAACACTAGAAATGCGTGCTCGCTACAAAGCAGCGCTGACGAATGCGCTCAAGGCTGGCTACGAAGTTCTCAAGCTTGGAGGCGAAGCCATGGACGCCGCCGTGGCCGCAGTCACTGTTTTGGAGGGTTAGTCTAGATCAGCGAAGCTTTAGCAGAATCGCCACCAGCATGTGGTACCATCAATCATCGATTCATCTCTGATGCGTCGATAGATCATCCTCTCTTCAACTCTGGCAAAGGAGCCGCCTTTAACATAGCCGGAAAGGTGTGTTCTAATAGGCTTTTGATCCTCCATTGCATCGATTCAGCAAGTTGTTCCCAGAATGAGCTTGAAGCTTCCATCATGCTCTCAAAACCCCCAGCCACACACCCCACCATACCTGCTACCCGCCGCGGCATCTCCGCCGCCCTCCTTACTCGAACCAAGAACCCCTCCCACCTCGTTCGCGCGCTTTACCTCGCGCCTGAACTCGCGCCCCACCCAATACTCTCCGGACCAATTGCCGAATCCATTGGTGAACAGCATTTTGGCATCCAAACCGTCGACCCCTCTTATTTCTGGGCAGAGACAAGGTGGAACCAACATCGCATCGGTCTTGGCCTCCCAGTCGAACCAATCGAGGGACTGCACGGTTCAGACGCGCACTGTAACTCTGAAACGACAGAAGGACCCTTATTGAAAGACATTGAACGTGACCCAGTGGACCTTGTGGCCCTGACCGATCTCATGCCCAAAGGCACTGTCGGTGTCGTAGCGTTAGACGTTCGCGGGTGCATCGCCACCGTGACATCGACAGGTGGGCGCACCAATAAACTTGTCGGACGCATCGGTGACACCGCCATCATGGGCGCCGGCTTCTGGGCTGAAGAATGGACGCGCAAAGGCAGTCAGTTTTCCCGAGATACGGAGCCTCAGTGTGGAGTTGGGGTCTCTGGAACTGGTGACGGTGATGTATGGCGAATTTAGTCTCTTGGATGAATTATGGGGTGGATGTTCTGACTTGTTTCCCTCCGTTTTCACTTCTGTTAGTGTTTTATCCGCGTGAACGCTGCCTCAATGCTTGCACACCGTATGCGGGACCTCGGCGAGCCGCTTCATACGGCTGCACAGTACGTTATCGACGACCTGTCCAAGAATGGTGGGATAGGTGGCCTCATTGCTGTGGACAAAAAAGGGAATGGTAATTGATGTTCAAATCTCCCTAATTAATGACTGAATTGTACTGACTGTCATCTTGGAACAGTTACACTCCCATTCAACGCGGGTGGCATGTGCCGTGGTGTCGTCCGGACGGACGGCATTCCGCTGACTGCAGTTTTCTCTGATGATGAGTTGTCGCAATGAGGACTCGCACGATTTGGATTTCATCACGATGAATTACGATGGCACAGGATGGATGGAATGTGTTTTGATTGGGAACACTGCAATGATCTCAAGGGACCAATATGTTGTATACAAAAAAAAATGGTGTGCGCACATGGGCTTGGATCTGTGGCGCTCTAGAAGCGTATTGTCATAGAAAGTTGGTTAGGAGTCTCAGAAACCAATTGCAGACGGAGATGGAGGGTCTGGGTGAGCGGCATAGTTGCGAGCACAGAGTGAGCTCTATGTGGGAGGAGGGGATGCTTGGGCTGTTGAATCATGTTATTCAGCCGTCGGGCACCATTAGAGTCAGACCAGGGTGCATAGGGGGGAGGGTGCTTGTATAGTACGAGCAGAGGACGAGAACGAGATGGGATGAAAGCGGTTTCGAGCGTACGGAATAACAATATTTATGCCAACGCTGGGGATGTTATATGCCACGCGCAGGTATGATCTATACTGTCCTCAGCGCTCGCACAAAGGAGCTCGAGTGACTACTACCGATGAGCAGTTCAGCAAAAAGGTTAAATTTAGTAGAACCAACAAGATGGAGTGGGAGTAGTAGTCTAATTTGGGGAATCGAGCAATTTTGTCCTCGCATCTTACGCGAGGCAAAGTCGCTGTTTCATCGCCTCTCGACTTCAACGCTCTCATGTCTCCATAAGTCGTCGAGGAAACACAAAAAAATGTTGTTCGCGAGTATCCACTCGCGGATCCTCTCATTTTTCGCCTTCCTGTCTCTTCTCCCCGTCATCCAGGCTTCAGAATGGATTCAATACCCACCCAGTGGATACGCAACCATGACACACTACACACTCCCTCTCGGATTCATCGCTGCGTGCGGATGTACACCAAACAGCACCTACTACCCCACTGCTGCCATGAACCAAATGGCGTATGGAAGCAGCACCTCGTACGGCCCTGCATGCGGCCAATGCTTCAAACTCACCCTCGTGGACGCTTTCACGGCCAACCCGCCTTTCTACGCCAACACGACCAATTCTGTCGTCGTCAAAATTACTGACCTGTGTCCGTATTCCTCCAAGGATTGGTGCAACGCCACGACGTCGGGGCCGAACGCGTGAGTGGATGGTGCTATGCTTGATGTGTGCGTGAATGACGGTGGCGGTAGTGGGGGTGCATACGTCAATTTCGATCTTGCTTGGCCGTCTACCTCGATCTCGAACGACTTTTTCCCATCCGATGCTGCCGTCTATGGTATGTCTCGTTCGGCCGAACACACGGTCACCCATGACTGAACATGTCTTTGTGTAGGTTTCACCGTAAGTCCAAACGAACAGCATGTAAAAAAGATGATGAACGAAACAAAAACAGGATTTTGGTATTTGGAATGTCAGTTACGAGAGCGTCTCGTGCCAAGAGTGGGAGGGGAATACCAATCAATCCGCTCTGGGAAGTGTTGCAGATTTGGGTTACACCTCCTGTTGCCCAAATGACCCAACGGTATTTTTCCCTTTTCTATAACATTCAGGCAAAATGCGACATGTTACATTCCAGGATGACAATGACCTGTGTCCCTCCTACTCGGATTCTGCCGGACTACCGTGCGTTGCTCTCCTTTCAATAAAACACACTCGTGCTGACACGAGTGTTTCAGCCCAACCATCCACCCTGCATCAAGGGCTGATACCATACTGGAAAACATACCACACATTCTTTTCCTAACATTGACTGTACCACTAATCACATATTTACTGTAGCACCTTCGAATTGGGGTTTGGGTTGGGCTTTTTTGCTGGTGTGGACCTTGCCTTTTTCCGTTGCATTACCTTTCGACTATCTTCACGTGACTGCTTCAATCTTTTGGATACAATTCGTGCATACCACTGTATGAAGGAGATGTGTGCTCTAACCTTGTCAGGGATGACAGGGTTACGAGACGCTGCGCGACGTGTCGAGCACCTCAGTTCCACGAAACACAACATGCCCAACGTCGCGAGCGAAGTGCGGTGGTAAACGGGGTTTGGGTCCCTTGGTTCGTGTTTGGTGTCTCGGACGACCCGCGTTTGCAGTGCGCCTGGTTACATCAGGCACGCCCTCGGATGAAGCGTCCCCCCCGTTCGTGTTCGTCGAGGATTCGGATTCGTGCAGGACGGGGGGAGCGGGAATGCGACGCTCTGTGTGGCAGGTATGGCACTGATACGCGATGAGGTGGCCGTGCGAGGGCGAGTCTATTCCGGTGTGGGTGTCATTGGAACGGCACGGTGGGGCGATGTGAGCTGGGTGCTGTCACTTGCCTTTGATACGGACGGTTGCGGAGGTGCCGGGCACCAAAGGCGCAAAGCAGTGTTTGCAGATGCGACGCTTGACGGATGGGTCCCTGCAGAATGTGATGGGTCAGCAGGGGGTGGGCAGACGGGGAACGACGGGCATGGAAAGAAAAAGGTGTCGTTTACGACGTACATTTTGACATTGGTCTTTTGCCCCACGCTCTTCATCGTCTCCACATAGTTCCTGGACAACTCGCCAAAGCTCACCACGCGGCGCGATCTTTTTCTCCTCGACTTTTGGGGCTGCGGTGGGGGGTGTTCATCGTGTTGGCCGTTGGGCGCTGCTGAGAACTCGGACGGGTCCGGGAAGGCGAGGCCATTGAGAAGGACACTGGCTTGGTAGAGAAAATTGAGCCGTTGGAGGATATCGCGGTTTGCCACGTTAGTCGGGTTGGGTACATCTTCCTTGTTCTTGTCCTTGTTCTTGCCCATGACTTGGAGGGCGGCCTGGACGAACGTTTTGGATTAGCATGCCGTAGTGTGCCAACCATGACATTGACCAGAAAGTGCAAAGTGACAGCCGACCTTAGCTCAGTTGGAAGAGCGCGAGACTGTAATTGGATAAATCATCTTGAGGTCGCCTGTTCGAGCCAGGCAGGTCGGATTTACCTTTTTGGTATCATCCGCTGTGGCAAGTGTCCCATATGTACAGCAAAGTTTACACGAATAGTAAGCCGACCTTAGCTCAGTTGGAAGAGCGCGAGACTGTAATGGATAAAATCATCTTGAGGTCGCCTGTTCGAGCCAGGCAGGTCGGATGTCTTTTTTGGCCCTTGATGTAACACCCTAGAATACGGTACAGTCCATTGAACACTCGAGAACACAGATCAACTCTTAGTATGCAAACCCGACAGGGCCCACCACCCGAAAACATAGATTGACCTCACACATTACACCGCCGCACCCAAACTCGTCAAAAACTGCACCCCACATGTATCTCCATTAAACACGGCCTTTTGCAACGCCGTCAAGCCTTCCCGTCCATACGTCCCGTTTATGTCGACGTCGTGCTCTGCCAGGAGCTCGATCGCGCCTGCGTAGTCGCCTCCTGCGATCAGATCGTGAAAGGCACGGATGTGTACTTGGTTCGGGTGGGCTTCTAGAAAGAGCTCTTCATCCTGGATGGACATCAGCATCGTCGTACAAAGCGGGCCGAGATCCGGATCACGCACGAGCATCTCGCCGAAATCGAACCCGAGGGTTTCACCCCCCTCGTTCCGGACGTCGACGAGGAACCGCCCGGACGCGTCCCGTGTGCGTTGTCCACACACGGGGCAGGTGGGGAGTGGGCTGTCCGAGTCACGTGGACTATTCTTTGCGTGGTCGATCAGGCATGCCCAGTGGGCGTGGTGTCCGCTCGGTCCTGGCCCCGGTGGACTGCAATGCAGCTCGACATCGTCTATAACGGTCTCTACGTCCTCTGGATCGGATTCGAGATTGGGGTCGGCGGTGATGCGGAGGAGTTGGTGGCAGAACATGCAGGTGTCGGACGAGTAGGGAGATTGGCTGGCCATCGTGGGTTAAATGACCGGAGGGGGGAAGCAAGTCGCGATCGGTGGCAGTGCTATCTCCTATGTACTGTACATGGCTTTCTATCCCAAGCTTCTTTTGTTTTTCTATTCAGACAGCCAATCCAAGAACTCGGGGGTAAAGTAGGACAGAATGAGTGTGGCGCCTATGCAACGATCAGAAGACTGTCAACACACGGAGATAGTAACACCCACCAGCTCTGACCATGCTTTCTGTGGTCTCAAACGCCATGGCCTTGAGGTCATACACACCAGCGTTTGCACCCGCATGGACCATGGCAAATTCGCCGCTGACTTGGTAACACGCGATCGGGTGGTCTTGCGCAAGCTCTACAGCATCGGCGATAATGTCCAGATACGGGAGTGCAGGCTTGACCATAATAATGTCGGCGCCCTCTGTTACATCACGTTGCTACCCAGCGATCAATAATAAAGCAACGGCCAGATGCGATACACACGCACGATAGCACGTCTTGCAAGACCCTTGGCAGTAGGAGGGAGCTGATAGCATTTGCGGTCCCCAAACGACGGGGCACTGCCAGCAGCATCCCTGGATGCGGTGAGAAAGAGGGAGACGTATATATATACGTGGGTGCTGACCTGAATGGGCCGTACAAGCCGCTGGCGAACTTGGCCGAGTAGCTCATGAGGGTACATCGGTTGCCGAAACCGGCGTCGATCAGAGCTCGCTTGATTGCTTGAATGCGACCGTCCATCATGTCGCTCGGGGCGACGCAGTGTGCGCCGGCGCGGGCGTAGTTGAGGGCGACTTGGGCGAGACGTGCGACGGAGGGTTGGGTGTCGATCGTGCCATCGGTGTGGAGGACACCGCAGTGGCCGTGTGACGTGTACTCGCAGAGACACACGTCACAAGCGATGTAGAGCTCGGGAAAGCACGATCGAATCGTTTGGATGGCTTGTATGACAGGCCCATCGGGGTCATCCGCGGGTGTTCCACGATCGTCCTGACGTGTGTCAGTCGTGTTGGCATACGCCTGGAAACGGCATGCGCACTTTTTGACAGGCGAGGGGCACGCCAAAGAGGATGACGCTGGAGAGACCTTTTTCGACGAGGGGTCCCAGGAAGGCACGGAGTTGGTTGACACCCCAACGGCGCTGACCGGGGAGAGTCGGAATGACGACGCTGGCATCAGGGTCGTCCGTGATGAAAATGGGATACATGAACATGGATTTGGAGAGCGGACGACGGGCCTGCCATGAGCGGGGGAGAGGGTGATGATACCCGCCTTGAAGGATGGATCTGATGGCGGGATGAGCGTGGACGTTGGACGAATGGGGGGTGCTCACGAAATGTCCATGAGCTTGATGATGATGGTCGTGGTGTGATGCGTTGGTGCGGCTTTTGACGCTGCAGCCTTGTCCCGAATATGGGGTCGCGGCATTTTTGGCTGGGGTCATTCCGCGATCAAGAAGCCAAAGCCTAGATTGTGATCCACAGGCTCGGCGCTTGTCATGATCGGTCGGGAGGCAGTCCACCGCCGTCGTGCCTTCGATCAGGCCAGTCTACCTAGAATGCATAAAATCGCGCCACGGCGGAGGATGTTGAAACGGGCGTCGATATATCCATATGGTCTCGTCGCCAACTTGGCAGCGGGTCCGAGTATGCAGTTATGGCACGCTAGTGGAATGTATTCATGTCATCGAACAAAAAGAACAGAACAATCTAGTGCTGCGGTGGTCGGCGGCATTGCTGGGTAACCACCTTGCGAGCCTCGTGTCGCGTCGACAGACACCTATAGCGCGGTCACGTGAGGTTGTTGAGTCAGATCCCACGCGTTTCGCCGTCTTGCCTTTAACAGCGACGCGCGACGGAGCCTTCCCTTTGTCCTCCCCCTCCACAACGACGACGACAGACGCTATCCGATGGCACCCAGCTGCCGTGCAGCACACTATTCCACACCGCCCCGCTTTTCCGCTGACTCGTCCTACGACTCACCCATGTTGACCCCGTCGCCCCTCCGTCGCAGGTTCCCTCCGCCCGTCGACGACAACGACGACGACATCTTTCTCCAATCCCCATTCAAGTCCCCAGTGCACCGTCTATACCCACGTCCCCCCCTCCCGATCGACGACGACGAGGGCAGCATCTTTCTCTCATCCTCACCCACTACCTCCCCGTTTTTCCCGCCTCACACATCACAGCCGCTCCGCACGCCCGTCAAGCAGGAGCTGCGCACCAAGTCGCGATCCGTCCTCCGGTCCAGGCAACTCAACACCCATCCCGATGTCGCGCCATCCGCTGCCGTGGGCACGAAACGCAAATCATCCGCGCATTCAGGTGGCTTCTCGACGCCTCTCCGGCAATCCGTGTCCACCCCTCTGTCCATCTCCGCCGCAAAGGCAGATCCTGCTTCTGGAGTCGCCTTTCATCGCCTCGCACCCCTGCCCGCACCCCGGTTTGGCGTTCGTACACCACAGTCCAAGGCCGAAACAGAGGCTTATCTCAAAGGACAGGCAGAGACGATGACCCGACTGCGCATCCGCGACATGGACAATTCGGATGAGGATTGGGGTGTCATTGTGGACGATGACTCGGCGTGTGAGGCAGAGGAGGTGCCTGCAAAGAAGCCCTTTTCCAACAAGCTCCCTCTGCTCTCTCGCCGCTCCAGGAATCAGCTGCGCAGTCCCAGAAAACCGCCAACCATCAAAGCTGTTCCCCAGAAGGGCAGCACCCGTGACGAGGTCACAGAGGCCATATCGCCTGGGGGTCACATTCTGAAAAGACGTGCCCGCTCTAGACCCGTATCGCTCGAGCTCCTCGAGAGCGTGAATCGCACACCATCACCCATTGCTTCATCTCACGTATGTCTTGCTCTTTCACTCAACGTACGCCACACTCATGTAATCTGGTAATGGCATAGCGTGACACATCAAGTCCCAAGCATAGACGCACGTCAAAGTCACCACCACTTGCTTTTCCGTCCGTCAACCGGAATCGGGCGTCCGTCGTAAATGCCCCCCTGCCAGCGAGCGGCTCCCCACTGCCTCGTAGACGGCTCACCGGTAGCAGCGGTCCACATCCCCCTTTCCAAACGAACGCGTCCGATTCTCCTCGTCCAGCCATGGCGCGACTCGCTAGCAATAGCTCTGCTTCCGCCTTCTTTGGACCATCCATCCCTCAAACCGCGAACCAGCCTCGCCCACGCACAACATCCAATGCCGCCGCTTTATCCGCGATACATCGCGTCAGTGCGCATACACTGGTCTCCAACAGACATAGTTACGCCGGGCCTGGCAGCGAGGCTACCGCTACCTTTCCGTGGCGCTCCTCCCTCCACGTATCATCCCCAGGCTCATCTCCCTTGCCTCTACGCAGGCATGACATCCCCGACGATGAGGACGACATGTTTTTTGAGCCGTGCGATCCACCTGAAACATCGTTTGTCTTCAGCGTGACCGAGGGAACGCCATCTCCTAGATCAAAGAAGGGCCAAGATATGCTTCCATTAAAATATAAGCCTCGTGATTCAGGTGTCGCATTTAGTGATGACGAGGATGCAGGTGCAGGCACAGCACTCTCGGCTATGCCACACACGTCGACTTCGACGTCTTCTGTGAACTCTGATGCCGGTGATGACCTGATTACACCGGGTGTCTTACCTGATTCTCATTCGGGATGGCCTGTACCGCGTGTTGTTAATGGTTCAGATGACGATGTCCGGACAAACGATGACGGTGTGGACGTGGACGCGTTTATCCTTCGGGCCCTCGCAGCCGGCGGTAAGCCATCGGCCGAAGAATCCAAGAAACCACCTGGTACGCCGGTCAAGAAGCTCAAGAATGCGTATCTCGGGGGAAACAGGCCATGGCAAAGTGCGGTGGCTGCCAAGGTTGGGTTCAACTATGCAGGGTTTGAACTGGGCGCGGCCCCCGCTGGCAAAATGAAGAACGGGCCCCGAAAGAGTTTGCCTGCAGCATTTCCTCCACTCGGCGCGAAGAAGGTGGCGGATTTACATGGATCTGACGAGGATGAGGATGAGGAAAACAGCCCGAGTACGAGGAAAGAAGCAAACAGGTACGAGGGTCTCGGCCTCGGACGCCCGCCTGTCCCGTCTGGGCCTGCTGGACCTGTCGAGCGGACACGTTGGCTCATGCGGCGAAGCAGCAGCGGAGCGTTCTCAAGTGGAAGTGAGACCTCGATTGCCACTCCAACGCGGCGCAACAAAGGTGATGTGTATCTGTTGAGATCTTGCTGATTCTGACACACGTGCGGTGCGATATTTTAGATTGGCCTATCCTTGCACGCATTCCGACGCATATATCCCCTACTGCAGGCGCCCAGCTGCAAATACATTCGGAAAAGTCCGGTTCTCGGTCCTCTTCAAATAGTTCAGTGGTCACGTTGAACTCACCCACCTTGTTGCGACGTCAAGTTCCTGGATTGACGTCACAGCGACTCCCAGTCTCGCCTCTTCACCAACACGCCAGGTCCGCGGCAAACGACAAACTGGGTCGCTTTGACAAGGAATTTGTGGAAATCGATCAAATCGGTAGTGGCGAATTCGGCAAAGTCCTCAAAGTTCGATCCAAGAATGGGCCTTCTAGTCATGTGTGGGCTGTCAAACGGTCTAAGCCGTTTGAAGGACCTAGGCACCGGTATGAGCCCTGATTCATATCTTTTAATGTCCGTACGATTGATTCTTACGTCGCATAGATTACGATTGCGTGAGGAGGTCGACGTACTGCAACATCTCTCGCGCGCTGCGGCCACCGAAGGTGGACAACATCCCAATGTCCTTGCGTATATTGATAGCTGGGAAGAGGACGAGGCCTTGTTCATACGTACAGAGCTCTGTGAGCTGGGAAACTTTGCGCGCTTCCTGTGGGAGTACGGCAAGGCATTTCCCCGACTGGACGAAGCCAGGGTTTGGAAAGTGTTTGCTGACTTGAGTAATGTGAGTGGAGCATCTACCAAATTTGGTTAGGTTTGAGGTGTCACTCATCTTTGTTTTTCCCTTGTCTTGCAGGGTCTTGGATTTATTCACGAGTCGGGTGTCATCCACCTGGATCTTAAACCAGCGAATATCTTTTTGACCCATGAAGGTCGCTTCAAAATTGGTGATTTTGGTATGGCATCGCTGTGGCCGCGAGCGATCGGTGGGAGTCCGTTGGGGATACCATTGGGCGGGTTCGAACGCGAAGGTGATAAGGTGTACTTGGCCCGGGAAGTTTTGCAAGGGACATACGGCAAGGCTGCTGACATGTTCAGGTATGGGTGTCTAGATATCAGCCGGGCGCGTCCGCTTTATCTTTTCTTCCAGTCTTGGTATGACGATGCTCGAAACAGCGACAAACATTGTCGTACCTGATCAGTGAGTACCACGTCTCGTAACGTTGCTTCGGGAGGATATCCGGTGAGCTAATGGGGACCTGTAGGGGTGACGGGTGGCATCGCCTGAGACAAGAGGATTTCAGCCAGGTGGACCTGGAGGCTAGTCCAGAATTGTTTAGCCTGATCAAGAGCATGATGAGGACCGACCCAGCCGAGCGCGTTGATATCCAAACGGTGCATTCTCACCCTGTCATCTGCAGGGCGCGGTTGGCCATGGAGCGAATACATGCCGAAGCCACAGCGGCAGGAACATCCTTGTTTGTGGCATCACCACTGGCTGGCGTGCCGGAAACCTTTTTGCAGGAGGTTCTTGGCCGTCAGGTCGGTGTGCCGCATTACGATGAGGACGTCGCGATGGATCTTGGTCCATGACCACGGGCATGTCCTTCCGGATTGCTGGACTCATATTCCCACCAGGACAGGATCCCTGCCATCACGCCAGAACACGATGATCTTGAATACTGCGGAGAAAGATCCGAGTTTTTTCTTTGAGTGACTGTAGGTTCTTGGGACATTGTTGGGTTACTATAACATTATATTCTAGGGACGATATTTTTTGCTTGAGATTCCCCCAATCAGACGTTCCGCCGGGCCACCTTATCCTTTCTAACCCCACACATGACGCACCTCTACCGCATCTATGACTTGCCATTCACAGCTCTATCATGATCATACCGCACTGCACATGACGCCGCATTTCTATTGAATATGTCCCCCGGTTTCTTTTTTTATTCGCTTGTCACTGCATTTTCGTTGGTCCAGATTTTCTTGTGTGTCTCGTAGACCATCATGGGTTCCATACATAACAATCGACTATTATTAGCAAGGTTACTGCTCTGACTGTGTCTCCTCGCGTTTTACATGATATTCACGGTGATCCACGAGAGAAGACATGCTGAAAAAGACCCTCGACGTCCGACATATTCCGCTGCTGATGGCAGAAGGGAACTCCGATGGAAGACACGAGGCAGTGAGGGAACGACGGTGCCTTGCAAGTGAAGCGCGCGCGCGCTGTAGATCATGAAGCGTCGAGTAGTACTGCTATAAGTTGGACCCTGGGACTTGCAAAAATTCCGCTGCCAAGCCGCCCCTCCTTTCCGTCTCCCACCTTTCTCTCACCACCCACGTCTGCCCCGAGATGGACCCCAATGTCCTCTCCCAGCCAAGGTACCCCACTACTTGCATTCCTTCCTTGATGCCCCCCGGAGTCGACCCCTCGTCTGTCGATTTCAGGACTTTCTTTCCCTACATCCCCAACGAAGTAAAACACCGCAAGAGAACGTCAAGACACCAGCTCAAGGTCCTCGAAGACGTCTTTCGCAAGGACACAAAGCCCAATGCCGTCCTCCGCAAAAAACTCGCCGCAGAGCTCGAAATGTCCCCCCGCGCGGTCCAGGTGCGTCCCCGCCCCCGTTCACCGACGCGTGCTCACCCCCGCGTCGCGCGCCCAGGTCTGGTTCCAGAACAGGTGCGTTTCCAGCTGGGATACTGCCAGCCCGCTCACACCGCTCGCAGGCGCGCCAAGGAAAAGGCCCAGCGCAAACGCGTGACTGCCGCCGCCGACCAGGACAAGTCCGCCCCATCACCCGCCGTGAAAAAGTCTCCGCCCTCCAGAGACGTCTCCCCCAACGATTCCTCCAACTCGTCGACCCCGACCGAGAAGCCCGCCTGTCACACCGAGGGTGACGTCCTGTCAGGACTGCCCCCTGCCGAGCCATCGACCAGTCCTGTCCTCAAACTCTCTTGCTCACCGCCTCTTTTGCCCCAGTTGTCCCCTCCCTGGACAGATTCCTTGGGCGCCTCGTTCGATGTCCCGCCCCATGTTCGGCCACCGAACATGCTCGACCCCAGCGCTCAGGATCCTGACCTGTACAATGCGCGACGCGGTTCCTTGCCGACCGTCATGCCCTCACAGCCCTTCACCGCTCCAAACCTCACCCCATCCCACCCTGACAGACGTAAATCCATGGACGTCAACTTTTACAGGCTCATGCAGCACCCTTTTGCGAGGATCGCCAAGGAGAAGAACGAAGCGCTGTTCATGTCCAAGTCCCCTCTGTCGCCCGCTGGCTCGACACAAGCCAACATGACACGTTCGTCTGGTCTGGTGCCTGGAATCGGGCCTATCCGCTCCAACGGTCATGGATACCGGCCTACCCTCTCCCACCGTGCTTCAGAACCCCAAGTCTTTGCGCCCGTCCGGACGCCCTTCCCACCTGTCCCCGAAACTGGCCCTCTCCAATCTCACCCCGCGTCTTCGCGTAGATTCTCTGACAACCGGCTGTATGCAATTACGTCTCGACCGCTCACGTCGCCCATTCCTGGTCCTCTTCCGACCCCGGACTTCCAATTTGGAAACCCTTCCTCAGGGTCGCCTTCCAACGGTTCTCCCACTCCTGGCGAAGTCGAGTCATCACCGCCCGTGCCGTTGCAGTCACCCGATATTGCTCAGCTGCAGCGATGGTCGTTCCCCAGGTCGCGCGAGACGGACCAGGACACCGAGGACTCGGGCAGCTACTGTGCCTTGTCACGATTTGGGTCCGTTGCGAGTATATCGGGGAGCGATTCGAGCGCGGTGTACTCTGACGTGAGCAGCTGTGTCGATCACATGGCGTACGATCCATCGACGCGACGAGGGTCTTGGTGAGCAATGCGGCGTGTTTTTTTTAGCCGTGCAAGCTAACGTACAGGCGGTGCTAGTGCGTCTGGTGGCTTTCTCGAGATGAGGCTATCCGGGCTTAGCATGACAAGTCGATCAAGTCAGGGTTCGCTCAACGAAGCCCATTTGGCTCCGCCCGCTGCTCTCGCTTACCGGGACAAGCTCGCGCGCCCTGATCATTCGTCTGAGATGATTGGGGGATATGTTTCTCCGGCCTCCACGGCATCACCTGGAGCGAGCCCGCACGTTCGGCAGGTCAAGGACTCTGCGCAGCCGTCTGTGTTACGCAACGAGGGTATCTATGACTGTGGTCCTGTAGGCGATTTGCCTCCCGTGACCTTTAGCCCGTCGCTTACACACGCCAGCTCTCGCAGGTCCCGGAAGGCGATGAGATGGTGACTCGGCGGGGAAGTATACAAGTGCAGGAGCCGCTTCCGCAACTTTACGTCCCAGGCCCGCTCGAGCTGCAAACACCTTTCCCCACGTCACCCGCCGACAGCACGTCTTCTGTACAGCCATCTTTTGCACATGGTGGCAACTTTATCCCACCGTCTACCTTTTCGCACTCTGGAGAGCCGTCGTTTGTCCCCACGGGGTCTGCGCAGACCGATCCTGCATTCCCACAGCAAGCGTCGTTGCAGTATTCACCTCAGGCGCCGTTTTCAAGCGCGCCTAATGCCATGACCGTACCGCACACCATGTCGCGGTACGCACCGCCTGCAAATGACTTTACCTATACTGCCAGTCAAGCGCAAGAGGCATTCTCATCCCTGCCATGAAGACATCGACATGAAAATCTGCTCACCTGGTTTCGTCCTTGGTCTTTTTCATTCTATTTAACAAGTTGTGATGGTTTTTTTTTTATTTTGCCTCCTTGGGGAAGATTTATCTGATGGACGTTGTGGTTACATTTCTTTCTTATTATTGCGCTTCGTCTTTATTTCTTGTATCCAAATCTTGGCGCGTTTCCATTCTCTTTGGCATCTATATCCTCCCTTGTACCATAGTCTCTTTCAAAAGGTCCAAACGCACGCCACTTGATGGTTCGTTATTGGTTTCATATACTTTAATCTGCTTGTGCTTTGCTTGTCTATCCATCTCGACGCGCTATCTCGCTGACGCTCGCTCCTTTACACCGTCTCTGTTTATCCATCATATTTTCCTGCCTTGGGCTCGGTCCACTCTCGTTCCTCGTCTGTCACACGCTGCACCTCGTTTCTTCGTCATATCCTATCTTAAACACATCCGATCTTTTTTACATCCACGGTTTCTTGCGCTCGTTTTTCACTCCACATCTCTTCATTTACTTAAAACACGTCTGCCCTAATGTGTATCTACCGTAATGCATCCGGTATTTTTGCTTGGACGGCGTTTCCGTGCGGACGGAACCGAGGGTACGTACACAAGGCGTCGTCTTTCGGGGTCTTCTTTTTCTAATATTTTTTTTCCCTTCTTGTTCTGTCACGTCACCGAGTCGCATTTTTTTCCAACATGTGATTTGGAATGTGATTTTCAGATCAGACGTCCCTGAGCCCATTTGCAAAACGCGGGCTGGTGCGGTGGTGGTGGATTCGGAGCGGAACACGCTACGAGGCGCACGGATCACCGGGGTTGGAGCTGGACCCTTCACGTCCCGAGGACAGCGCTGGCGGCGCCATCGTCGATTCGAGTTCTCATTTCTCGAAGGGATGGTGCCAATGTGTGCACTCAGCGGCGCTGTGCGGCCGTGTGGCTGAAACAAATTCGACCGGCGAGCTAACTTGAACGTCGCGAACTCGACCTCGGATTCGGATTCGGAGTCGATTATCATCATAGAAGTCCGAGTCGTACGTACTAGGACTGCGTTTGCAGGGATGCGGCTGTACGATGTTGATGCGGCGGGTACGGGTGCTGTAGGGTGAGGTCGATGCCCGCGCTTGAGCTTGAGCTTGGTTGCAGCCTCGAGGCGCCTGGCAGGTCGTATTAGCAACCGCGCCCGCCCACCCATATGAAAAAAAAAAAAAATGATTCAAGTTGGCAAGACACTGGAACAGGCGTGTCTTGAAATTTTCGATTTGATACGCGCCCACTCAGTGTGTCGATTCATTGCCGCCCGCTGCCAGTGACTAGTAGTACGATTGCCATGTCCGTCCGAGCGTTCTTTGTGCTGCGTGTTCAGTTTTAGTAGGGTGCTGCGGACCTGCGGATTCGTTGACCAATTCTAATTGCTGTATGTAAATCAGCTGGAAAGTTTGAAACAGGGGATTCACCGTGCCAGATTGCTCCTTTGAAATTTCCTGCTTAGCAGGCCTGTCCAACCAAAATGTTTAGTAAAACGCCGACCGATTTGCAATGTGCTGCCAGTGCCAGTGGGACGTGTCCTGCTGACAAGACTACAATTCAAATCGGATAACAACTAGCCCCATTGTCTCAGTGGCACGTCAGCCTTCTGTCGTCGCCGCAGCCCGCAGGTGATAGCACTACCGTCGGCGTGATTTTCAACTTTATCATATGCATGACCCACGGCCAACTTTGGGTTGAAGAGGGAACGGCGCAGCGTCAGGACTCAGAATCACCTGCGTCGATTCGGACGCTATCATGATAGGATATGAATGATATGCCGGTGGTTCGTTCGAGAAACATCAAACGGTGGAGCGCGTTTATCAGTGACACTGTAAGGAACGCAGGACGTCCACGCGCCGAGCACAGGTTTCCTCGTGTTGATCGCGCCTTCACGCCTTCACCTTGTCACGAAGTCACCCGCACGACTT
>JBBPTX010000554.1:0-21003 GCA_038094595.1 Pulveroboletus aff. annulatus
ACAAACCATTATATAGCCATAATTCCATATCTTGTATCAAAAGTCCAAAAAGTGTTACAATGGTATTGCTGTTTTGAAATGGCCATATCTCACCAGCCCCTGAGCCAAATCACATGACCCAGGGACCGTTTTGGTAGCCAAGAGTATGACCTTTATTTCATTTCACATAATCTAAGCGAAATTCCCACAGATGATTGCATTGTACTACACACACTACATTTTAGTCAAACATTGTAATGCTTTTTGGAGTCACTGTATCATTACCTCAATGAACACACTATCCGCGACGCCTATCCTCTACCACTGATCTCCGACCTCCTCGACAAAATCAAAGGCGCTCGCGTATTCACCAAGTTCAACGTACGATGGGGATATAACAACGTACGTATTAAGGACGGACACCAATGGAAAGGTGCCTTCCTTACCCACAAAGGTCTCTTCAAACCCATGGTCATGTTCTTCGGCATGACTAACTCACCAGCAACGTTTCAACGATTCATGAATGATTCCTTCCACGATATGATCGTCGAAGAATGGTTGGTTATCTATATGGATGATCTACTCATCTTCTCCCCAGACAATGCCACCCACACCGAACGAACTCGCCGTGTCCTTCAACGGATGACGGAACTTGACCTTCACCTCAAATTGGAAAAATGCCAATTCACCATCCCCGAGGTTGAATACCTTGGAATGATTGTCAAAGAAGGACAACTCGCTATGGACCCTGTCAAACTTGATGGGATTGCTAAGTGGCCCGTACCACAGAAAGTCAAAGATGTCCGTTCCTTCCTTGGCTTTGCTAACTTCTACAGACGTTTTATCCCTGGGTACTCTAATATCGCCCGACCCCTCATCGACCTCACCAAGAAAACGATGCCCTGGACTTGGGCAAACCCACAGCAAACTGCCTTTGAACAACTCAAGGAGTTGTTCCTCCGTAAGCCCATCCTTTTTATGCCTGATATCTCTCGCCCTTTTGCCATGGCCACCGACACTTCCAAATATGTGTCGGGAGGCATCCTGTTACAAACCGATGCTAACGGGGATTGGCACCCCTGTTCTTACTTATCACAATCGTTCTCCTCCTCAGAACACAACTACGATATCCATGATAGGGAGCTCTTGGCCGTTATTCGCGGTTTCAAAGCCTGGAGACAATACCTCCATGGCTCTCCCTTCCCCATCAAAGTCTTCTCTGATCACAAAAACTTGATGTACTTCTGTCGCCCCCAAGATCTCAATCGACGTCAAGCCCGCTGGCTCCTTGACCTTGCCGACTACGATTACTCAATCACCCATGTCCCCGGGGCCCAACTCGCCAGTCCAGATGACCTCTCTCGCCGCCCGAACCTTCTTCCTCGCGCTGATTCCGACAATATCGGAGTTATCCTCCTCCCCAACGCCCTCTTCATCCATCTTATCGACTCCGCCCTCTCCAACCACATCGCCTCCACCTCCGCCTCTGATGACCTTGTCCTTCATAAACTCCAGGAACTCGATGGTTCCTTACCCCCCGCCTTCCGCTCTCATCTCACCGACTGGCAATTCTCTGACGGCGTTCTTCAGTATCAGGGACGTGTCTACATCCCTCCCGACCATGACCTTCGCTGCGCTGTCATCCAGCGCTCTCACGACCATGACTCCGCCGGCCACCCCGGCTACCTTAAAACCCACCAGCTCGTCTTCTCTGAGTTCTGGTGGCCGGGCCTCGCCTCCTTTGTTCGTTCCTACATTGACAGCTGTGCCGTATGCCAGCGCAACAAGTCGAACACTCACCCTACTGTTCCCCCGCTCGTCCCCATCCCATCCTCTTGCTCTCGCCCTTTCCAACAAATCTCGTGTGACCTCCTCACCAATCTCCCACTCTCCAGGGGATTCGACTCGTTATTGGTCGTGGTGGACCACGGCCTTACTAAGGGGGTAATTCTTTGCCCTACAAAGAAAACTATTACTGCCAAGGGCATAGCAGCGCTCTTCTTCCACAAAGTTTACCTCCGCTTCGGACTTTACAAGAAAGTCATCTCTGATCGCGGCCCGCAGTTCGCGTCTGCCTTTGCCAAAGAACTCAGCCGACTCCTCAACTACGATTTTTCCCTTTCCACCGCTTACCACCCCCAGACCGATGGCGAAACTGAACGTGTCAACCAAGAAGTCGAGACCTACCTCCGTATCTACTGCAGAGACCACCCCTCCATATGGTCCGATCACATCTCCCACACCGAATTTACCCACAACCACCGCCCTCATTCCATCACCGGCAAATCCCCGTTTTACCTCATGATGGGATATGAACCCCATGCCCTTCCTTCAGTAATTGCCGAAACCAACATCCCTGCCATAGAAGCCCGCCTCAAGGAGCTCACCGCCCTACGAGACGAAGCCCTCGCATCCCATGAACTTGCATGGCAAGTCATGGCATCCAGGTCTAAGTCGAAGTTTGTGCCTTTTGAAAAAGGGCAACGAGTTTGGCTGGAGGCCAGGAACCTTAAAAGGTCCATCCAAGATCCGAAGTTCGCCGCAAAACGCGAAGGCCCCTTCGTTATCTCTGAAGTCATTTCTCCCGTCTCCTATTGTCTCTGACTCCCACGAACGTGGAAAATCCACAACACGTTCCATGCTTCTCTGTTATCGCCCTATCGCGAAAACGACGTCCACGGCCTGAACTTACCCACACTGCCTCTGGATCTTGTCGAAGGACAAGAAGAATATAAAATAGAACGAATCATATGGCATCAAGGAATGCCGTCGGCCCGCCAATACCTGATCCGATGGAAAGGATACTCCGCCGAAGAAGAGTCTTGGGAACCCGAGCGGAATTTGAAACATTCGTCAGAGTTATTGGACGATTATAAAAAATGACACCCCCACACCTTCTCTCTTACATCCGCTCGCCCATCACGACGCTGATAAATCCCCTTCATCTCCTACTAATGGCTATTGAATTCACCAATGTCGGAGGGATGTGTCGCCCAGCCGCCGACGGTCCTTAGAAATGGACACCCCTGCTGCCGCACCATCCACCAACCCCAACACCATCCACCTTCCCTCTGACGACCCCGAGAGGGTCTCTCCTACTCACCCCGCCGCCCCACAGCCTGTCAACTTCGCCACTCTTATTGGTGATGTTCCCCAATCCCACGTCTCTCCCATCTCTGGCAGGATCCAGTCCTCACCATCGTTTGCACCTCTGCCCCATCGGGAACCTTCTCCTGGACCCCCCTCATTCCTAGGAGTCCACCGCCCCCAGCTTATCTGCGCACCCAGCTCGGACTCCCTTGTCGCCCACTCAGGATGGGATTCCCAGGTCCCACTAGACATCTCCAATCACTGCCATACCGGCTGAGTTCGGGAGGAATGGTTCACTGATGAGCATTACGTTCGCTTTCACTCGCTTATGTCTGATGACCGCCTCCAGGTCCCTATTAGTGTCTATTCTACCGATGGCTCGCCCATCTTTACTTGGTTCAAATCCGTGATGCAGTTGAACCACATCGCTGCCTTTGTCTCCGGCTCAGGCCCAGTATTCCCGCATACTACGCTTGGCAGGACCATGCAGGATTTCATCTACCATGCACACTATCAGTTGTACTCCCACGCCTTCCAGATAGGCTATGATAACTTTCTCCTTGACATCGATAACCATTTCCGAGACCTCGCTGCTGCGGGTCGAGGACTTGGGAACAAAGTCTTGTGAGACGGCTCACCCATTCATAGGCAAATGCTCAACGACTGGTGGACCAGTCGAAACGGCAGAGACCGCGTTTACCCAGGGCATCCTCGTTTTAACCAGTGGTGCTTCCAATGTCATTGCCTCGGCCACACCCAGCTCTCCTGCCAGCAACACATTTGCACAGGATGTCGTCAACGAGCACCTGGCCACTCTCTCGCCCGCTGCCCAGGACCTTCTTGCTCTCTCGCCTCTCGCCTTACGTCTCCCCACGTTCAGTCTTCCTCTACATCCACGCCTTGTTGCCCCCAAGCCGCGTTCTGCAACAGACAGATCGTCCGTTGAGCCACTCCCCGCCATACCTCTCATCAGTCCTCCTCCTCTTCCCAACAATCTTACCATCCCACGCCATCCTCTCCTCGCGCCCCCTCTTCTTACGAGGATGGAGATGAATTAGATGATGTCGGCTACACCAACATCACTGGCTCTCCGGGACCCGCTTTTAGGGACTTGTAAGGAATCCTCGCCGTAGCTTTGGGTTACTAAGGGGGTAATGTTACGATTCGCTCGCAGGACGAACACTTTTTCTTTACTTTCTCTTTTGGACTAATACTTTTCATTTCACACGCTTAATCTCACTCCTTCCATGTCGTTCCACGACATTCTACCTATCTCATAAGCGTGCTTATCCTCCACCGCGCAGGTACTCCTTTTCTTCTGATCTTCGCACGCCGTATGCGCCAGCCCTTAATGTTTCTCTCTCATGCGTGGTTTTGCCATTGGTCTTCTATTTCTAACGCCGCTTTCCTCGCCAGCCCTTAACTACTGTGATGCGTAACCGTCACACTTTTACTTCGCTATATAAACCCTTCAACAGGGCCCTTTGCCTTTTCTCCTTAGCTTAGTTCTACCTACGGTTTACCACCTAGATAGTACAAGCAATCTATCAACTTAACTCCTTGTGTCTTCGCTCTACCATTAAGTGAGCGCTTCACGCTACGGCTCGCCCGCCTTCGCGTGTCTACTCCGAGAACCTTTGACCCGCTAAGTCAAGCTAGATAGCGGTATATCCTTCGACCTGTCAAACACCCTTGACGGTACCTTTGACCCAGCATCCCTATGGCTGGTTGTACATTGTCGTCGATACGAACGACAGATCCCTTTGACCCTGCTAGGTGTAGTAGGTCTACGCGTGACCATACTGTCGGCCACGCGTAACAAAAACCTGACCTAGACACTGTGCCAGACACAGGGGATCTACAGGCCCTTCCAGATCAGTGGGCTTCACCTCTAGCTCTTCACTTTCATCCCACTGATCACAGCACATATTTAATCATAGTGATCATCACAGACCTCACATCAGTCACCCCATTACTGTGATGTGATCCCTTATCTTTAATTACCGTTGACATCTTCCCATTCTACCCACCCACAGCAGATCAACAGCTGGTAACCTCATGTACTTATTAATCTCCGTTACAGGCTGACTCCTCATGTTGATCATGTTGGGCCTAGGGGATGGACTTATGTAGATTCATATCTAGATCGATACACAACATGTATCTACACATAGAATAGTATATAAAGCAAGACTGGACGGAGCTCAGTCTCCAGTCTAGTTCTCTTGCCTCCTGCCTACAAAGCATTCCTCAGAAAGTACCTTTCCTCAACGTCTATAAGATAGTGATTGCCTGCAGACCTTGTAGTCACAACACTAGAACTAGACTGTCTATAACCTTCACCCTTTCACTATCACCAAAGACAGTGAACGCGTCTAGTCTCCTGCTTATGCTACCCATCGACTCCAGCAAGTGAGCGCGTTCATCAAAGCCTCTAGGATACGCTAATCAAAGCCTCTACCTAGTGCCTATTTCTTTTCACCGATCTCTTCTCCCCTTTGCAGCCTACACCCCTTGGGTCAATCAGCAGAACCCCTGGGAACCAGTAGACACACCACCAGTAGCCTTAGTAGAACCCGTAGTTAAAGAGGAGTCCAGGGAGAACTTGCTAGTCAGAGCGAGCACAGAGAGTGAGAAAGATCCCAATGACTGGCCAGAACCGGCAGTTACCGAAGAAGAGTTTTGGAGGATTCTAGAACAGGACTTTCAACTGGAAAGTTTTGGTAACAGCACAGAAGTCAACATTATCGCCACTGATCTAAGATTCACCGGAGATACCTATTATTAGAACCCCACACCCTCTTACCACACCCTAAGCCTGGCAACAGACCTTGCCTCACTTAGATACCCCACCACCTCTATTCCTGACATCATCAGACCAGACCCTTTTGCTTGACCAACCGCACCATGTAATGTTCACCTAAATGCAACCTTAGGCGCAGCACAGGCAGAGAGAGAAATAAGCATTGCTAGAAGGCGATATAGAGAAACTACAGAAGATGAAGAAGATGAAGAACCACATTGTGCAAAGAGACAGCATTGCGAGTACCCGCAAACCATCAGGAGAAACGACAGATACAGCAGGGTTCAGTTAAGAGTACAACCTAGGAAATCTTACAAATACTAGTTACCACTCCGTTCAATCACAATATCTTTCATCCCCATCTCAGCCACCGATCTCTGTATCACTTTCACAGATACAGGCACAAATCATCTAGAGGCGATTGCACAGTTCGCACAAACACAAGACAACAGATATGATCATCTCAGTAGTGAAATAGCACAACTAAAAGGGGCAGCAGCGCGAATTGAACAAATGATCCAAGCCTTAACAGGACAACCAAGGCCACCCATGAGACAACCAACCCTGAGTGGATCAGGGGCAACACAAACAAAACCAACTATCAATATGTCATGAAAAGTAGAAGTCTTCGTGGATCCAGGAGACTTCGATGGGTCATTCGCAAAATTTGATGAGTGGTGGGCAAAAATCCAATCTTGGATTCTTATAAACCAGCACGCAATACCACCACAAAGTGGCGACGCAATCTTGGCAGTATTATCAAGATTAAAAGGGCCAAGAGCAGGACCCTTTGCCCAACTAAGATTGCAAAGACTCTTTACAAATCAAGGATATAGCTGGGCTGACCTTGAAGGAGAATTAAGAGATCTCTTTAGGGGAAGCAATGTTAAAGACAGAGCTGTAAAAAGGATAAATGAAATAAGACAAGGAAATACACAACCAATCAATGATTTCCTTGTAAAATGGTATGCAGAATATGAAAAGGCCAAATTAGGAGATCCACACAGAGTATATCTCCTAGAACAAAATGTCAAGAGATATATTATGGACTATATCTGGAAAAATGGCTTAAGAAAAACCACGGTCAATGAAACAATGGAAACCTTGAGATCTGTAGGACATCGACTAGAAAGCCTAGATCTCATCAGAGGATGTACTTAGTTCAGATTTGGATCTAAACCAAAAGATCCAAATGCCATGGACATTAGTGTGGCTCAAAAGGGAGCTAAAACATGCTACAATTGCAGTGAAGAAGGTCACTTTGCCAAACAATGCAAAAAACCTTCCACTAAATGCGATCTTTGTGGATGGTCCAATGGCCACAAGAAGGACTGCCGACACAGGCAGGTACGAAGTACGTCCTCGGATGATGTTAAAAGCACTGAACACATCTACACACCTGGCACACAAGCCGAAAAAGGAAAGGGATGTGACCCCACGGCAGCAATAAGGGGCACAACATTCGAAGAAGCAAGGGTGTTCTTCAGGGACATTGAAGATGCCGAAAACAAGAAGTTGGCAAAAGGCAGAGCCTAGATTCAGGAACTGGGTCTAATCTAGGCAAAGGTAAGCATAAGCAGGTACACTTTCCAATGGACAATCGTTTCTCTAGTTTACATGTTTATGATACAAAAGCAGCGCCTTCCACTATTATATCTTCTTCTTTGCTGATAGAGGAGTCCTCTCAGAGGCTCGGCTGGGGCATCACACCGGTGCTTAATTCCTCTAAGAAAGCTAATCCTTCGATCTCTCCTGCAGATCAAATCCCAGATGAAGGAATCTTTTGCAGATCACTGAAAATAGATAATAAACTAAAAATGAAGATAAAGGTAAAACCCAAAAATACTGATCAAAGTTTTATTTCAGTATCAGCACTCTTGGATTCAGGTGCAAACTGTGTCTTTGTAGATAATGTATTCGCCATGCAACATGGACTTCCACTTAGGCAGCTTGCACAACCCTTAACTGTCTATAATGTAGACGGCACCCAAAACGAAGCAGGCAAGATTATGCACATCACATCACTCTTGCTAGATTACAAAGGTCACCGAGAAATAGTCGAAGCAGAAGTCACCAGTTTGGGAAAGAATCAAATAGTGATTGGCTATTCTTGATTAAAGAAGCATAACCCGGACATTAATTGGAAAACCAGGGAAATTAAATTAAGAAGTTGCAGAAAGGAATGTTGGGAACTCAGAGATAAAAGTGTCTATCTCAGGCTGTTAGAAAAAGAAGAACAGGAAGTTCAATATAAAGTCTACGAAAAGACAAAAACATTAGAAAAGGAACAAAATGAAAAACAGAAAAGAAAAATTAGAATAGGCCAAGCAGTGGACAAAGAACATAAATCCCTTATGGATCAAAAGAAATCTGCTGCTGAGCTAGTACCAGAATGCTATCATGAGCATCTTAAAGTATTCAAAGAAAAGGCATCTACCAGAATGCCCATGCGAAAATCTTGGGATCATGCTATAGATCTTAAAGAAGACTTTCAGCCGAAGAAGGGAAGACTCATACCTTTGAGTGTAGATGAGCAAAAGGAAGTATTAGAGTGGTTAGAAAATCAGTCATCCAAAGGATACATTAGACCTTCCAAGTCTCCTCAAACGTCACCAGTCTTCTTCATGTCAAAGAAAGACAGGCAAAAGCGCATGGTACAAGATTACCGATATCTAAATTCACAAACAGTACAAAATAACTATCCTCTCCCCCTTATTTTGCAGCTCATATATTGATTAAAAGGAGCTAAGTTATTTACTATGTTGGATCTCAGATGGGGATACAACAACGTACGCATCAAAGAAGGCGATGAATGGAAAGCAGCCTTCGTGACACACAAGGGAACCTTCAAGCCCTTAGTCATGTTCTTTGGATCGTGCAACTCTCTGGCCACTTTCCAAACCATGATGAACGAGCTGTTCGCAGACATGGAAGACGTCGTAGTAGTCTACATTGACAACATAATGATATTTACCAAAACAGACAATGAGCAGGAGCATGCAGAAATCATAAAGAAAGTGCTAAAACGTCTGGAAGAGAACGATCTCTTTGCCAAACCAGAGAAGTGTCATTTCTTCAAAAAAGAAGTTGACTATTTGGGAATGGTCGTGGAACAAGACGGGATCAAGATGGATTGCAAGAAGGTCGATGCCATCTTAGATTGGCCAGCACCTACCAACGTAAAAGGGGTGCAAAGCTTTCTCGGTCTTGCCAACTACTATCGTTGCTTTATAGAAGGTTATGTGCAAGTTGCCAGACCCTTGAACGACCTCCTAAAGAAAGATGTCTCTTGGAAATGGGATTCTCAGCAACAGAATGCTTTTGACAAATTAAAAAAACGATTTACCACAGCATCTATTCTCGCCTATCCAGATATTGATTGTCAATTCCATCTAGAAACAGATGCCTCCGATTACGCAACAGGGGCAGTACTGTCTATATTAAAAGAAGACAAATGGCATCCAGTGGCGTTTAGTTCACACTTGATGTCACCCGAAGAAAGAAATTATCCTATTGCAGATAAAGAGATGCTGAGCATCATCAGAGCGCTAGAGCAGTGGCATCACTATCTAGAAGAAACAGAACACCCATTTGAAGTATGGAATGATCACATAAACCTTCAATACTTTATGAAAGTGCAAGATCTATCTAGAAGACAGGCTAGATGGGCACAATATTTATCCAGATTTAATTATACCTTTGTGTATAAACCAGGATCGTCCAATGCAAAAGCAGACACTCTCTCTAGAAGAGAAGATCACACACAAGGGATAGAGGATGACAACAAAGGCATAACTATGATATCCCTGAAGCAGATAAGGACAACATCATCCAAAGTTGCAATCTACGATGAAGGGGCACAGCTACATCAAGACATATTTAACCAAATGTGTCTCTTGACAGAGATAGAAGTACAGAAGTTATGTAAAGAACACAAAGTATGTGAAGAAGCAAATGGGCTTCTTTATCAAGAAGGAAACCGGTTATATGTTCCAGCCAAAAATGGAGAAAACGAAGATTTAAGAATCAAGACCCTTAAATTATGTCATGACTCGCCTATGGCCAGTTATCCCGGAAATGAAAAGACTATTGAATTAGTCTTACGTCATTATTGGTGGCCTGATGTCACAACTCAGATTAAAGACCATGTATCTCGCTGCGATCGATTTGCACGAATGAAACCTTCCAACCAGCACAGTTCTGGTTTATTGCAACCCTTAGAAATCCCTAGCGGACCCTGGCAGGACATATCTGTTGATTTTGTCACCGATTTGCCAGAAAGTAATGGATCAGATAGCATTTTAGTAGCTGTAGATTGCTTCTCGAAGAAAGTGGTGCTTATTCCCTGTCGCAAGACGACGTCCACCATTGAGACAGCAAGTCTCTATCTCCACCACATCTTCAAGCACCATGGAATTCCCCTATCTATTGTGTCCAATCGAGGACCACAGTTTGCTTTGCAAGTCATGGCAGAGCTATGCAAGAAGCTTAAAATAAAGCAATGTTTATCTACTGCCCATCACCCACAAACAGATGGTCAAACCAAAAGGATGATCAGGGATGTGCAGCAGTATCTAAGAATATTCTGTGCAGAGTGCCAAGGCGAATGGGTGCAATGGTTACCCATCGCACAATTTAGTTATAACTCTAAGAGGCAAGCCTCAACAAAGAAGTCTCCATTCAAAGTCACTCGTTCTTACACTCCACACATGGGAATAGAACCCATTGTATCTTCCTCCAAGGCACCAGCTGCCGATGAATTCCTATCCACTCTACATGATGTGACAGAGCAAACTAAATTAAATTTAGAACAAGCTCAGCTGTGCATGAAAGCACAAGCTGATAAGCATAGAAAGGAAACTCCTCCCTATAACGTTGGAGATAAAGTGTGGTTATCCACAGATAACTTAAAGTTGCTGCATGCAAGTCACAAGTTAACAGAACAATGGTTAGGGCCATATGACATCATCATGCTAGTCGGAGATAATGCAGTAACCCTTCATTTACCATCCTCTATGCGAATCCACCCAACTGTTAACATATCACGGGTTAAGCCTTATAAAGAAAGGCTTCAGGGACAACCTGTTATAGCTCCCGGCCCTATACAAGTAACCGAGGACTGAGATAATTTATATGAAGTAGAAAGAATCATCACTAGTAGATTCAAAGGTCGTCACCTTGAATACCTGGTCCATTGGCTAGGCTATGATGAGACAGATCGAACTTGGGAACTGGAAGATCATCTTCTACCAGGTGCGCTTGATGCCATTGGTGATTTCCATAGGGAGTATCCTTCTGCACCTCGTAGGTTGCGGATGTCTCATTCAGCATTCATATAATGCTTTCATGAAAGCGAAGATCTCACTCTTCCCTCAACACACCCTTTTGATTGCCTGGAAGTTGATCCTTAGATGGGGGGTAGTGTTACAGCTATATATTTTTCATCTTTTACCCATCTTTTACCTTGTGCATATGAACGCTTCCTTTATCTTATCAAGGGAAAACTGTTACAATTCACTCGCAGGACGAACACTTTTTCTTTACTTTCTCTTTCGGACTAATACTTTTCATTTCACACGCTTAATCTCACTCCTTCCATGTCATTCCACGACATTCTACCTATCTCGTAAGCGTGCTTATCCTCCACCGCGCAGGTACTCCTTTTCTTCTGATCTTCGCATGCCGTATGCGCCGGCCCTTAACGTTTCTCTCTCATGCATGGTTTTGCCATTGGTCTTCTATTTCTAACACCGCTTTCCTCGCCGGCCCTTAACTACTGTGACGCATAACCGTCACACTTTTACTTTGCTATATAAACCCTTCAACAGGGCCCTTTGCCTTTTCTCCTTAGCTTAGTTCTACCTATGGTTTACCACCTAGATAGTACAAGCAATCTATCAACTTAACTCCTTGTGTCTTCGCTCTACCATTAAGTGAGCGCTTCATGCTACGGCTCGCCCGCCTTCGCGTGTCTACTCCGAGAACCTTTGACCTGCTAAGTCAAGCTAGACAGCGGTATATCCTTCGACCCGTCAAACACCCTTGACGGTACCTTTGACCCAGCATCCCTACGGCTGGTTGTACATCGTTGTCGATACGAACGACAGATCCCTTCGACCCTGCTAGGTGTAGTAGGTCTACGCGCGACCATACTCTCGGCCACGTGTAACAAAAGAACTAAGCTACCTCCTCGTTCAGGTACTATCACGTACGCCACCCACCATAGCTTCTCATTGAAACACTCGAACCACAGATCCGCATTGGAACCCTCGAGAACCTCTGCATACTTCACACTCCGACTTCTCTGACACCCCCGATGATCCCAACCAAGCATATTGGGACGAAGACTCCGACGAGCCTTTATTAGACTCTGACGAAGAACTTGCCACTCGCAACCTTGCCCACAGCTTTTCTGCTTCTGTGCAGATACCCCGCCCTCAGACCCCCCCATCACTGACACCCAGATGCCAAACCGGCCACATCTTTCCCCCGATCCCTCACCCCCCATCGCCCACTATGACTACGAAACCCCTCGAACTCTGCATCAGCACTCCAGAAAAGTACGATGGCGACTATAGGACGGCCAAACAATGGTTTGATTCTGTCGCTTTTTACCTCAACATCAACACAGAGGTATACACCACCGACCCAAAGCGCATCGCTTTTGCACTTTCCTACATGACCCGTGGCCCCACACTCACGTGGGCTAACACCTTTCGCTCTTCGAAAATCGCAGCAGATGGCATGATCTCGATGGGATCGTGGTCCGACTTTTGCAACGCCTTCATCTTGGCGTTCAAACACTATGACACCACCGGCAATGCAATTGCCTGGCTTACCACCACTTGCATGACTGCCATCAAGAACGGCGGATATTCCCCCTCACTCACTGAATACAATGCTCAGTTTCAAAACCACTGCGCCATTGCCGGCATCACAGATGACAACATCCTTATCGGCTATTACTTGGCTGCTCTCCCCGACACCCTCATGCGCTGTATCCTAGCAATGGAAACGGTCCCCACCACAGTAGAAGCATGGTTGAAGAAGGCAGTTACCTTCCAAACCCACATGGAGCGCACTCGAGAAATCGCCGCTCGACATAAAACCCCTACCCACCACACGTACCACCAGTACTCCACTCCGGCCCCCGCCAAAGATCCCAACGCCATGGACGTTGATGTCGTCCGTGTCCAACGACTCACGCTCGTCGAACACGAACAGTGTCGCAAAGAAGGCAGATGTTTCTGCTGCCGACAGAAAGGACATCAGGCCACTAATTGCCCGACGTTTACCTCAAACTCCCCTAGACCGAAGAAGGTCGTCAGGAGGGTTACTGAAGTAGAAGTCGAGGACGAAGAAGAAGTCCCTCGGCTACAAGAGATAGACGATGAAGACGACGACGAAGAACCAAAAGTCTCCCATGTCGCCCTCACCTCCCAGGATTTTTGAAACGGAACGCTGCCTCAACGTCAGTAGTTCCTCCTATTACGTGTGCACCTGTACTTGTATCCACGTCCAAGAAATCCATAAGAATTCCCCTGCAACTTATTGATCCCTCGCACACTATGAAAACCGTCGACACTCACGCCCTCATCGATAGCAGCGCAGACATCAACTGCCTTGACTGGGGCTTCGCCCGCAAACACCGACTCCCCCTTGACAAACTCCCAACTCCTATCCCTGTCAACAATGTCGACCAAACTCCCAATGCCAAGGGAGCCATTCGTTACACTGCCTCTCTTTTTACTGGACACATGGTCTACTGGTAGGACGTACTGAGTGCATCAACAAGGGAATGCAGCCAGGCAGGCTGGAGTTCAAACCTTGCGAGGCGAGAATTTCAGTCTCTTAAGACTCCGGTTAAAAACCATCCAACTCTTGGCATAGCTGTTATGCGTGGCCGTGGGTATGGTCATGCGTAGACCTACTAATGCCTAGTAGGATCGAAGAAGTCAGTCGTTCGTGTATACGACGATGTAGGGCCAGCCGTGGGGATGCTGGGTTGAGAGTACCATCAAGAGTGTTGACGGGTCAGAGGATAAACCGCTGCCTAGCTTGACAGACGGGTCAAGGGTTCTCAAGGTAGACACACGAAGGCGGTGGGGCCGAGTGCGAAGCGTTCACTTAATAGTAGAATGAAGACTGAGGAGTAAAGGCAAGTGGATTGCTAGTGCTAACTAAGCGACAAGCCGTAGATAGAACTAAGCTAAGGAGAAGGGACTAGAGGCCTGGTTGAAGGGTTTATATAGTGAAGTGGAAGCGTGACAGTTATGTGTCACAAAGGTTAAGGGCCGGCGTGGTAAGCGGCGTTAGAAATAGAAAGCCAATGGCGAAACCATGCATGAGAAAGAAACGTTAAGGGCTGGCGCATACGGCGTGAGAAGATCAGAAGGCAAAGAGTACCTGCGCAGTGAAGGAATAAGCACGCTTACGAGATGTATGGAATGTCGTAGAACGACATGGAAGGAATGCGGTTAAGCGTGAGAAATGAAAAGTATTTAGTCCGAAAGAGAAAGTAAGGAAAAAGTGTTCGTCCTGCGAGCGAATCGTAACATTACCCCCTTAGTAACCTGAAGCTACAGCGAGGATTCCTTACAAGTCCCTAAAGGCAGGTCCCGGGGAGCTGGTGATGTTGGCATACCCGACATTGTCCAGTTCATCTTCATCTTCATAGGGCGAGGAGGCGCGGGGTGAGGAAGATGCCGGATAATAAGATTGTTGAGAAGAGGAGGAAGACGACTGACGGGGGGTACGACGAGGTGTGGCTTGACAGACGATTTGTCCATTACGGAACGCGGCTTGGGGGCGGCGAGGCATGGACGTGGGCGTGGAGGAGGATTGGGCATGGGGGGAGGTGAGGCGAGAAGCAAGAGAGCAGGAAGGACCCGGGCAATGGGCGAGAGAATGGCCGGGTGCTCGTTGACGGCATCCTGTACAAACGTGTTGCTGACAGGAGAGCTGGGTGTGGCCGAGGCAGTGGCATTGGAAGCACCGCTAATTGAAACGAGGGTGCACGGGGTAGACGCGGTCTCTGCCATTTCGACCAGTCCACCAGTCGTTAAGTGTTTGCCTGTGAATAGGCGATCCATCCCATATAACTTCGTTGCCAAGTCCTCGACCTACGGCAGCAAGGTCTCGGAAATGGTTGTTGACATCGAGGAGGAAGGAGTCATAGCCCATTTGGAAGGTGTGTGAATACAACTGGTAGCGCGTGTGGTAGATGAAATCCTGCATGGTCCTGCCAAGCGTGGTGTGAGGGAAACCTGGGCCAGAGCCAGAGACAAAGGCGGTGATGTGGTTCAACTGCATTGCGGATTCGAACCAAGTAAAGATGGGCGAGCCATCAGTAGAATAGACACTAATAGGGACCGGAGGCGGTCATCAGACATAAGCGAGTGAAAGCGAACGTAATGCTCATCGGTGAACCGTTCCTCCCGAAGCCGGTTGGTGTGGCAATGATTGGAGACGTCTAAGGGGACTTGAGAGTCCCATCCAGAGTGAGCAACTAGGGAGTCCGAGCTAGGTGCGTGGACGAGCTGAGGGTGGTGGACGCCTAGGAATGAGGGAGGTCCGGGAGAAGGTTCCCAATTGGGCAGAGGAGTAAATGATGGCGAGGATTGGATCCTGCCCGAGACGGGGGGGACGTGGGACTGGGGAACATTGCCAACAAGAGTGGCGAAGTTGACAGGTTGAGGGGCGGCAGGGCGAGTAGGAGAGACCCGCTCAGGGTCGGTAGAGGGAAGACGGACTGCGCTGGGGTTGGTGGATGGTGCGGCTGCAGGGGTGTTGACATTGGTGAACTCGATGGCCATTAGTAGGAGATGGAGAGGGTTTATTTGCGGCGTGGTGGGTGAGCAGATGAGAGAGAGAAAGTGCGGGGGTGACGTCTTTTATAATCTTCCAATAACTCCGACGAGTGTTTCAAGTTCTGCTCAGGTTCCCATGATTCTTCTTCGGCAGAATACCCTTTCCATCGGATCAGGTACTGTCGGGCCGACGGCATGCCTCGATGCCATATGATTCATTCTATTTCATATTCCTCTTGTCCTTCAACAAGATCCGGGGGTGGTGTGGGGAAGTTCGGGCCGTGTATGTCGTTTTCGCGATAGGGTGATAAGAGAGAAGCGTGGAACGTGTTGTGGATTTTCCACGTGCGTGGGAGTTGGAGGCAATAAGAAACAGGGGAGATGACGTCAGAGATAACGAAGGGGCCTTCGCGTTTTGCGGCAAACTTTGGATCTTGGACGGACCTTTTAAGGTTCCTGGCCTCCAGCCAAACTCGCTGCCCTTTCTCAAAAGGTATGAACTTTGACTTAGACCTGGACGCCATGACTTGTCGCGCAAGTTCATGGGATGCGAGGGCCTCATCTCATAGGGTGGTGAGTTCCTTGAGGTGGGTTTCTACAGTGGGGATATTGGTTTTGGCAATCACCGAAGGAAGGGCACGGAGTTCATATCCCATCATGAGGTAAAACGGGGATTTGCCGGTGACAGAATGAGGGCAGTGGTTGTGGGTAAATTCTGCGTGGGAGATGTGATCGGACCAAGTAGAGGGATGATCTCTGCAGTAGATGTGAAGATAAGTCTCGACCTCTTGGTTGACGCATTCGGTTTCTCCGTCGGTTTGGGGGTGATAAGCGGTGGAGAGGGAGAGGTCGTAGTTGAGGAGTCGGCCGAGTTCTTTAGCGAAGATGGAAGCGAACTGTGGACCGCGATCAGAGATGATTTTCTCATAGAGTCTGAAGCGGAGGTAGACTTTGTGGAAAAAGAGTGCTGCTATGCCTTCTGCAGTGATAGTCTTCTTCATGGGGCAAAGAATTACCCCCTTAGTAAGGCCGTGGTCCACCACGACCAATAGTGAGTCGAATCCCCCGGAGAGCGGGAGATCAGTGATGAGATCACAGGAGATCTGCTGGAAGGGGCAAGAACAGGAGGACGGGATAGGGATGAGTGGGGGAGCAGTGGGGTGTGTGTTTGCCTTGTTGTGCTGGCACACGGCACAGCCTTCAACATAGGAGCGAACGAACGAGGTGAGGCCCAGCCACCAGAACTCAGAAGCGACGAGTTGGCGGGTTTTAAGGTAGCCGGGGTGGCCGGCGGAGTCATGGTCATGGGAGCGCTGGACGACAGCATGGCGAAGGTCACGGTCGGGAGGGACATAGTCGCCTCCTTGATACTGGAGGACACCGTCAGAGTATTGCCAATCGGCAAGGTGAGAGCGAAGGGCCGGGGGAAGGGAACCATCGAGCTCCTGTAGTTTGTGGAGAATGAGATCATCAGAGGAGGAGGCGGAGGCAATGTGATTGGAGAGGGCAGAGTCAATGAGTCGAACAAAGAGGGCATCGGGGAGGAGAGTGACACCGAGGTTGTCGGAGTCAGCGCGAGGGAGGAGATCAGGGCGGCGAGAGAGAGCATCAGGGCCGGCGAGTTGGGTCCCAGGGATGTGAGTGATTGAGTAATTGTAGTCAGCAAGGTCAAGGAGCCAGCAGGCTTGACGTCGATTGAGATCTTGGGGGCAACGGAAGTACGTCAAGTTCTTGTGATCAGAGAAGACTTGGACAGGGAAGGGAGAGCCATGAAGGTAGTGCCTCCAGGCTTTGAAACCGCGGATAACAGCCAAGAGCTCCCGGTTGTGGATATCGTAGTTGCGTTCTGAGGAGGAGAACGATTGTGATAAGTAGGAACAGGGGTGCCAATCCCCGTTTGCGTTGGTTTGTAACAAAATGCCACCCGACGCATACTTAGACACATCAGTAGCCATGGCAAAAGGGCGAGAGATGTCAGGCATAAATAGGACAGGCTTACGGAGGAAAAACTCCTTGAGCTGTTCGAATGCGGTCTGCTGAGCAGGTGCCCAGGTCCAAGGCATAGTCTTCTTGGTGAGATCGATGAGGGGTCGGGTGATATTGGAGTAGCCCAGTATAAAATGTCTGTAGAAATTAGTGAACCCATGGAAGGAACAGACATCTTTGACTTTTTGTGGCGTAGGCCATTTGGCGATCCCGTCGAGTTTGACAGGATCCATAGCGAGTTGTCCTTCCTTGACGATCATTCCGAGGTACTTGACTTCGGGGATGGCAAACTGACATTTCTCTAGTTTGAGGTGAAGGTCGAGTTCTTTCATGCATTGGAGGACTCGGTGGGTGCGCTCAGTGTGGGTGTCATCATCTGGGGAGAAGATGAGCAGATCGTCCATGTAAATGACCAACCATCCTTCAGCGATCATGTCGCGGAAGGAATCGTTCATAAATCGTTGAAATATTGCGGGCGAGTTAGTCATGCCAAAAAACATAACCATGGGTTCGAAGAGGCCCTTGTGGGTAAGGAAGGCACCTTTCCATTGGTGCCCATCTTTAATATGTACGTTGTTGTATCCCCAGCGTACGTCGAATTTGGTGAATACATGCGCACCCTTAAGTTTGTCGAGAAGGTTGGAGATTAGTGGTAGTGGGTAAGTGTCGCATACAGTGTGTTTATTGAGGTATCTATAGTCTTGGCAAGGGTGGAGTTTGCCATCCTTCTTTTTAATGAAGAAGAAGGGTGACACTTGAGGGGAATTCGAAGGATGGATTTTGCCAGCGGCGAGATTCTCGTCGAGGAAGTCCTCAGTGACTTTCTTCTCATCTGGGATGAGTGGGTAGAGTTTGCCAATCTTGGGGGTAAACGAGTCTTTGATGTTGATTTCATGGTCATAGAGTCTGGAGGGTGGAAGAGAGTCGGCGGACTCCTTGGCGAAGACTGGGGTGAAGTCCTTATAGGCGTCAGGGAGTGCGACTTTTGGCTTGGCCTTCTCGGCGGCAGCCGCAAGTTCGGTGGCGGTGGTAAGCTTGGCAACAAGCTTCGGGTGAGTCTGGTGGTATCGAGATCCTGACTTAAGGATTCGTTGACAAGAGTTGGCGTGGAGCGCATGGCGAACGTAGAGGTTCCTGTCTGGCATATTGAGGAATGTGGAGAGGGTGTGATCAGGGGTTGTTTTGATGAGGACGTGTCGAGGTGGTTTCGAAGGCAGTGCTCGAGGTTGAGCGTTATCATGTCGTTTAAGGTCAGCGACATGGATATGGTAGAGGGAGGTGGACTCATCTACCGTTTCTGGGATACTGATTGTCTGTGACGACCAGTCAATGGAGGGGTTCGTAAGTCATAGCCAGGGCGTTCCGAGAATCACATTCTCGGATCTGCAGTGCATGACGTGGAATCGGACATGTTGGGCAATCCCGTCAATGTTCGTAAAGAGGGAGGCGGTGTAGCGGATGGCCCCCTTGGCATTGGGGGTTTGGTCGACATTGTTGACAGGGATGGGCGTCTGGAGTTTATCAAGGGGAAGGCAGTGTTTTCGGGCAAATCCCCAATCAAGGCAGTTGATGTCTGCGCTGCTATCGATGAGGGTGCGGGTGTCGACAGTTTTCATGGTGTGTGAAGGATCAATGAGTTGCAGAGGAATACGCATTGATTTCTTTGACGTGGATACAAGTACAGGCGCACACGTACTAGGAGGAACTACTGACGTCGAGGCAGCGTTCTGTCTTAAAAATCCTGGGAGGTGAGGGCGACGCGAGAGACTTTTGGTTCTTCGTTGTCGTCTTCATCGTCTATCTCTTGTAGCCGAGGGACTTCTTCTTTGTCCTCAACTTCCACTTCTGTGACCTTCCTAACGACCTTCTTCGGCCTAGGAGAGTTTGAAGTGTTTGTAGGGCAGTTGGTAGCCCGATGTCCTTTCTGACAGCAACGGAAGCATTTGCCTTCCTTTTGAAATTGTTCTCACTCAGCGGGGGTAAGTCATTGGAGATGGACGGCATCAATGTCCATGGCGTTGGGGTCTTTGGTGGGGGTGGTGGTGGTGTACTGATGGTACGTGTGGCGAGTGGGGGTCTTGTGGCGAGCGGTGATTTCTCATGTGCGTTCCATGTGGGTTTGGAAGGTAACGGCCTTCTTCAACCAGGCGTCTATAGTGGTGGGGACCGTCTCCATAGCTAGGATACGGCGCATGAGGGTGTCGGGGATGGCGGCCAAGTAATAGCCGATTAGGACGTTGTTGTCAGTGATGCCAGCAATGGTGCAGTGGTTCTGGAACTGAGCATTGTACTCAGTCTGTTACGCATGGCCGTGGGTGTGGTCGCGCGTAGACCTACTAACACCTAGTAGGGTTGAAGGGATCAGTTGTTCGTATCAACGACGATGTAGAGCCAGCTGTGGGGATGCTGAGTCGGGAATACCGCCAGGGATGTTGACAGGTCAAGAGGTAACCGTTGTCTAGCTTGACGAACAGGTCAAAGGTTTAAGGGATAAGACACACGAAGGCAGTGGAGGCCGAGTGTGAAGCGTTCACTTAATAGTAGAACGAAGACTGAGGAGTAAAGGCAAGTGGATTGCTAGTACTAACTAGGCGACAAGCCGTAGGTAGAACTAAGCTAAGAAAACCGTAAGGAGGCCCTGTTGAAGGGTTTATATAGTGAAGTACGAAGCGTGACAGTTATGTGTCACGATGGTTAAGGACCAGCGTAGTAAACGGCGTTAGAAAAGCAGAAGCCAATAGCGAAACTACGCATGAGAGAAGATATTAAGGGCCGGCGCATGCAGCGTAAGAAGAGCGGAAGATAAGGAGTACCTGTGCAGTGGAGGATAAGCACGCTTACGAGATGTATAGAACGTCGTAGAACGTTATAGAAGGAATGAAGTTAAGCGTGAGAAGTGAAAAGTATTAGTCCGATAGAAGGAAAAGAGAAAGCGTTCGTCCTGCGAGTGAATCGTAACATTACCCCCTTAGTATTCCAAAGCTACGGCAAGGATTCCTTACAAGTCCCTGAAAGCGGGTCCCAGGGAGCCGGTGATGTTGGTGTAGCTGACATCGTCTAGTTTGTCTCCATCCTCGTAAGGAGAGGGAGCGCGGGGAGAGGATGGCGCAGGATGGTAGGACTGTTGAGAGGAGGAGGAGGACTGACAAGAGGTACGGCGAGGTGTGGCTCGACGGACGATTTGTCCGTTACGGAACGCGGCTTGGGGGCGGCGAGGCGTAGTAGTAGACGAGGAGGACTGGGCACGAGGAGAGGAGAGGCAAGAGGCGAGAGGACGGGAAGGATCCGGGCAGCAGGTGAGAGAGTGGCCTGTGGCTCGTCGGCGGCATCCAGTAC